>SNQJ01S0018990.1:221043-232681 GCA_010110895.2 Picea sitchensis | reverse complement strand
TGCACCACCCTGCCACCCTGGTTTCTCTGGCTGCAACCAGATGAAAGCTACAACTCCCTGTGGTCAAGCACCCACTTGAACCTCTTAAGAATACAATCCTCCCTATCACCTCCCAACCTCCCTGAAATATAAATCTTTGTTATTAAGACTTATTACAGCGATATAAAGTTCTTCAATGGCTTACCGGTCTTTTCACTGTTCTGCTACACCGTGCTGCTCTGTCTGCATCAATGTCTTCTGCACACTCCTTGTGCTTTCTTTTCTTTTGCCTTTTATGCTCTTTTCTCCATGTCCCTTCGATGCACCATTCCCCTTCTATGCATTTCTGCTTCTGCTCTCTTCCTCCTTCTTCACACCTCAATCACACTCAACAGCAACACCCATTTCTTCTTTGTTCAGCATTCTTATCGTCTCTTTGCACCTTATGCATGCAATCTTCTTCTTCTTCATGCATCCTCTCCACCTCGGGGTGTTTTCTCCACTTCACTCCTCCACAGCTATCCCATCTCCTGTGTGCCATGTTGTCTCTCTCTGTTCTGCATCTCCTGCCCATTGTGAGTACTCTGCCTAATCATCATGGTAACTCTTCAGCTTCTCTAGTGGTTTCACGCCTGCATCCATCATCACTAGGTGTTCGAGATTCCTCAACTTCTCTAGTAGTTGAGACTCTTCATCTTCTTTGTCATAGATGAGCTCATCCTCTGGAAGAAACCATCATTTGTTTCTAGTAGTTACACTATGAAGTGCAACAGTATCCCTTCAATCTTATTCAAATTCATCTACACCGTTAAATTGACTTCATTGAATCTTGCGTTCATTTCACCATTTCGCACTTCAGCATTTATGGATCCCCGTGGTAAAGATTTCGTTACTCTCCATGTCTCGATCCTCGAAACTCTGAAATGGAGCTTGTTTGCACTAGCTCCTTCCTCCATCTTCCACCGATGTGACCACAGGCTGAGCCAAAACGTGTTTTTCATTTCGGCATTTCGAAAATCCTGTTGTGTTGCATCTCGACTCTCCAAGTCACGATCTCTGAAACTTCGAAAAAGGAGCTTGTCGCTTCAATCTTTTCTCTATAGCTCTTCAACCATGTGACTACAAGAGGTGACCGAGCGCTTATCCATATAGTGTTTTCACTATTTCAATTTTCGACACTTCAGCGTTCCTGTGGCGATGAGTTCTTGATCCTCCATGTCCCGGTATCCGAAGCTCTGAAATGGAGCTTGGTTGCACTAGCTCCGATCATTTCGGCCTTTCGCAAATTCGCATGTCGCGAATTCCTATTGCGAGTTAGAGAGGTTAGGGAACCCCATTCCTTTGAATTTTCAGTCGATGAAATGACGATGTGTCATCACGTGTCCTAAGGACCCAACAGTCCAGATCTTTTCGTGAATTCGACACTTCACGGGCCTTCCTTGTGCCTGTTTCGGGATTTCGGTGTTTCGCATTTCGCCGCTTCGGGACTCTTGTGATGAAGAGTCTCGTTACTTGACTCTTCCAACTCCCAGTATCTGAAGCTATGAAATGGAATCAAATCAACGGTCCACACCCTAGATGATTCGACGGTCCAGATCTCTTCGTGATTTCGCACATCGCGATTTCGGCATTCTTGACATGAGAGTTCTTGACAACTCCACCTCTTGGTCTACGAAACTCCAAAATGGAGTCAGCTCAACTTTTTGGCTATTCACACTTCGCAACTTCAAGATTCCTTTCGTTAGAGTCCTTGACATCTCCAACTCCTGGTATCCAAACCTCTGGTATGGAGTCTTTGACATTTCACGATTTCGCATTTCGCGACTTCTAGACTCCTATAGTAAGAGTTCTTGACATCTCCAACTCCCAGTATCCACAATCCTGGTAGTCGGAACTTCAAAATGGAGTCGAATCAACACTTCAATCTTTCCTTTCAATCATTGTTGTTCTTCCTTTCCTGCTTGTTTGTTGATCTTCCTTGTCTGCCTGTTTGTCATCATTGTTGTTGTTCTTGCCATCAATGACAAGCACACTCTTCTTGTAAAAATTCCAACATGACATCCCCAGATGATAGACACGTCAATAACCTTGGCGCAACACATCCCAATGGGACCAAGGATTGAAGAAAATCCAGCGCGCTAGGATGCAAAACAAATGACAAGAAGACTATGACCACACCCCAAGCATCCAGTCGACAAGACTCCTGAGGATGTTACTCAAAGAAAGAAAAAAAAACGCAACTATTACATGACTTATCCAACACCCCATTCGTTCATCAAGTCTAAACTCATCAAAATAACTATCTAATTAACATTAAGTATAATCTAGCTCGCATGTCTAAATTATAAATTAGTCATAAATTTACAATCAAATTGACATTAAATACAACCAATTTAGCAAGTCTAATTACCATTTGTCCGTCATTACCATCTAATTGACAAATCTAATTTAATCAATATTAAAACCATAAACTACAATTACCATCTAATTAACATTAATTATAATCTAACTAGCATGTCTAAATTATAAATTAGTCATTAATTTACAATCAAGATGACATTAAATATAACCAATTTAGCAAGTCTAAATACCATTTGTCCATCATTACCATCCAATTGACAAATCTAATTTAATCAATATTAAAACCATAAATTACATTTACCATCTAATTGACAAGTCAGTTTAATCAAGGTTAAAACTAAAGGACAAGTCTAGTCTGAGTTAGTTAAAGGCGATCTAAACAATTCAAGGTTGTCTATTCAATGAAGAGGTCATCAAAATGCTAATAATTTGTTGTAAGAAGTAATTATAATTTACCAATGCTGCAAACTATTGTGTACATTATCCATGGGTTGTCAATTAAAAAAAATAGAAGGTGTATAGATGACAAGTCACCAGGCCATCTAGGTAAAACATGACCTGAATTAGAATGTGTTTCAATCAATTTATAGAAGGGTTGTCAATAAGTAACAAGTGTTAAGCACAGGTGAGAGTTAAATACCATTAACTCAGGAATATATAAATGACAACGCAGTCCTAGCAAGCCATCAATAAATGAAATGTATTCCTAATATGGTAACAAAGCAGACCCAAGGTAAGTCTGAACACAGTGGATTCTAAGGGACCAAGTGCCAGGCACACAGGCAACTAAGGTTGTTTTAAAAGAAAAATTGTGCACATTACACACAACCCAATGGAACTATAAAATCGTTGTGGTTAAAAACATATAATTTTAAAGCCAGTAAATACAATTGCAATGTCATTAAAGAAGGTCGTTGTACCTTATTCACCACGAAATGGAATTATACATAATCGTTGTCAAAGAGAAAGTAAATATAATTTCATTTCCATCTATAAAATCGTAACTTCCAATAGTTGTAATCGCATTGCCAATTAATGAAGACGTGGTACATTAATCACCACAGGCTACAATATAGGATCATTGTTCTACACAGTCGAATGCACAGGTAAATTCAAGGTTGAAATTAAAGAGGGTAAAGGTGTCACTACAAGTCATGGTTACAATTCGTAGTGGTATGGTGTTACAGCAAAATCTTGTTTACATATCGCAGAGGTAAGGTGTTACAGCAAATTCACTGAGTTTACAATCAAATACTTTCACTGTGGTTAAAACATTCAAGAATTTAATTCGTTGAGTTTATAACCTTATAAAATGCACAAAAATAAAATACGTCTTAATCAATATACACTGGCATGTCTAAAATGAAAAGAGAGTAGCTTGCCGAGCACCTGGCAATCTAAACAAACTGACCAGAATAAAAAAAAAAAAATGTTGGGCAAAATTTCCTCCCCAAATCCAATGAAGTGCAGCCGAAGAAGTGGAAAATCTCTAGGCAAACAAATGAACAGTAGACTCAATCAAGCAATGAATGCAGTATGGCAATGGAAAAAGAACATTCTTAACTAGTGGTGAAAAACGCAGACTCAATTGTCTTCAAGGTCAAGTGCAGAGGCAAATAAAACTAGTGAAAATTCAGCAAGAAATAAAAACACAGAGAAAAAAAAAACTTTGCCATCAACCCATAAATTGTAGGGTTAATTAAGCGCATCAAGGCACAAGACAAAACACTACCTAGAACATCCAATAGGGATAGAAGACTGGCAAGAACCTCCATCGCTCATCATCCACTCACAGAAAAGCAGGGCATTTAGATCCATAGGTCTACTAACACCTAAGTGACGATCGTAGATCAAGATCCTAGCCGACTGCTCAGGCGTGGAATGATGAGTTAGGGATGAAGGCATAAACATAAACCACAAATCATAACAAATCTATAAAACCATAGGACGGTCAAGACATCTAGGGATCAAAGGCCATGGGAATCAATCAACATCGAGCCAAAGGCTATGGGGGGAATTTCAGTCATCAACTAGAATGCTAAGACAATAATTTTATTTACCCAATTAAACATACAAAACTAAAGGCAGAAATCATACTAACAATCTACCATGCAAAAATAAAGGAAGCGTATCGTATCCCAACTCGCCTTCTCTGAGTTGATGTCTTGCGCGCTCCATGCAACTCTCGCTTGTCGACTGGTGATACTTCACTTATACCTCCTAGCCAACGGTAGGAGTACTCTTCTTCCCCCTTAGCCCCCTGAGCCGCAAAGGGGCCACACACACTAACCAGAGAATCAGCTAGCTCCCATCTCTCCTCGCAAGGCCAAGCTACCACTCCTCACTAAGCTGGGTATTCCAACTCCCACAAGCTAAGTCAGTCAAGTATAAATTTCTGCAACGTAACGTTACACATCATAGAAGAGATCCATCATCCTCCTCCTCCCTCCTTTATATAGATTTTATAAGTCCATTACTTTCCCAAAATCCCTTTTAATTTATTGTTTAATAATTTAATTCATAAAAATCCTCCCTGTACATGTGTCATCCATCCCCTTCATTCCTCCATAAATTAATTAATTACCCTTATTTCCCTCACCCACCTAAATTCATTCCTAGAATCGCTCCTAGGTGTCCCCATATTCCCTTACAAGTTTTAATGACTTTCCCCCTCATTAATTTACTAGTTGAGTTTAATTTAGAAAGTTCTTTAATGCTAGATACCTTACTAAGTTAGACTCTCTGTTTTTTCCTTGTGTTTCCCCTTTCTTTTTATGTTTCCCACTTTTTCCTAGTTTCCTAATTATTTTAGATTTCCCTCCTTCCCTTTTCATTTAAAACTCAAATTGGTAGGTATAGAAAATTAACCTTTTCCCTTTTTCCTTTTTAGTTAATAAATGTTTAATTAGCCTATGAGACAAAACCATTATTTCCCCCTTGTTCCTTTTTAAATTTTATCTCCAAAAGATTTTATTTATTTTTTAAATTAAAAGAATTACTTACCCCCTTCTCGTCCATGATTAATGATGATTATCATTATTATATATTTATTTTTATTTTTATTTTTACCAACATATTTTTCTTTTACCGCAAGTTTCACCTAGACCTAGATTTTAATTTTCGAGGTTGGGTGACATTTTATTAGGGAAATTGTTTTAATTTTTTTTTTCTTATCACGTTATTCATCCTAAGGCCATCTAGGTTTATTCATTTATTAATTAACAACGTTATATAACCTCCACTACAAATTCTTTTCCTTGTAGTGTGTGGTGTTTTCTATAATAATTTTCACATATTTTGTTGTTCACTCAGATTTTAGGTTGTTTCCTCGGTCTACGTTCCTTGTCACATAAATAAAAAGGAAATTACTTATAGTGCATTACTCTGGTAAAAATGGGTGCCAATCTAGTTGCTGAGAGAACAACGTAGGTTATACAATTCCAAATAAAAAAATCGATGATGTGGAAAATAACCACCAGGTGAGAGAAGCTTCTAAAGTGAATTGTTCACAATAAGCTTTGCAAATACCAACATCATATCGTTTTGTTAATCTAGTGGTTTTTCGTACTTATTCTAATCAAAGTTGGTTTTGAATTTTTAGTTCAATGAAATTTGTTATTTTAGTAATTACAAAATATTATTTTGAAGTAATTCTAACTTTTAATCTATTTAAATATTTAAAATTACAACAATACTAGTTTATATTTTAGTGATTCTTCATCTTTTCCTGGCCAGTTTATTTTTTGGTTTTAGTGGTTTAGCGTCAAATGCATCTCTAATAGGTTTAGAGGCAGACACATCATAAATATATGTTTTGTCATTGATAAGCATTTTTTGGAAATCAACGATGTTTATTTATAATCTAAATTATCTTAGTTGATTTGTTTCCTTTAAACTAGTCTTTGTGATAACTAGTATACTAATTTATTAACAAATTACAAAATCCTTCAAAAATATATGAGGTGAATAGTTATTAGTGATCATAATTACCTACGCATTATTTTTTGAGAAAAAACATTTTACTAAGAAGTTTACTTCTATTCTATAACTCATGAAAAGGGTGTGGGAGAGGAATGGTTTGTATTGTGTAGAAGCATGTGTTAGTTATTGGTTATCATAATTAATATTCCTTCATTAAATGCAACCCTAACTTGGTCCAGCATTGATGGGGAAAAATTGAAACTAAAAATTAGTAATAATCACTTCAATTTTGTACCCAGTTTGTTGCCAGCAATTCCTTAAAATGCCAATTATTAGTGTATTGGTTCATGTTAAGATATTTGGGCAAGGTCTTGCTTGTAGTATTGAACACATCCCTACAAAGGAGGGTATTGCACCATTCAAGGAGAACAGACGATCTTACTCTGCATATTGCATCTTAATATTTTATATCTTCAAGATGGATATCCTTCAAATTTGTTGTCGGAAATTAGTTGAAAGCAACTTTTTTTTTCCAAATTGTCTAAAAATTGATTCTATATAATGCTTTTCATACATGGAAATCTTGAGAATTTTATCAAAATTTTGGTTTATGTCTGAATTCATTTTTAATTACCAAATAATTTTCCAAACCGAAAAGGATATTATGTTAAAATTTTCAATCTTGTGAGTTGCATATTGTTTATTTGTAACAGTGTTGGACACGCAAATTAAACATGTTATTTTAACAACTTTAGTGTGGTTCTTGAATGTTTGATGGGAACATTGTTCGATATCCCAAGTGCATAGTTGTACTCATCCATCGTATGTTTTGTTTTACCAAGATAGAGTATAATCATCATCCCTTATTCTAACATGACTCTGAACAAGACTATCCACATGATTTTCATAATTCTGCATTCTTTCCTTCCAATCCCAATATTTGGCAGTTACCCAACCTCGCTGCCATATATTAATGGTTTTCTAATTTACAACTTGATTGAGTGTGTAAAGGCCTCAATTCTGAATATTCTCCATCAACTCATCTGGAAATCTAATAAAAAATTGGTATCCTATCCAAGGCTATATCCCAATCCTTGTTCATCATTTGCAACCCTCCATGTTAACTGGTGTCCAATCACGGAAAATGATACTTGTTCCCAATAACAAGAAATGCTCGTACAATTGTTGTCCAATGTATTTATATTATTCTTTGTTAAAGGGTCGAATTTCATTTTTATTTGAATGTATGAATGTTGGAACCTGCTAGAAAGAGTCTTTACATGATTGCATGACTCTATGCCACAGCATATAAATTATGCTCAAGGAAATATTAAATAGATTGAAATTTTACATTGCTAATGTATCATATACCTTGATCTTTAACTTTTCAATCTTTAGGAATATTTTCAATTAATAGTATTGAACGAGCTTGTGATTTTTCTTGGGTAAGATGACTATCTGATAGAAAAGGATTTACAAACATTTTGAGCATCACTTCTTAACTTAGTAGGCTATTGGAAAAAAATTATATGGTTGTCTTTATGGTTTCCAAACAATGGCATGGAGTGTATGCTAGCCTTTAGAGTCTCTTCAAATACTTTTATTCACGGGAGGTAGTGTTTGAGAAAAATAGGTGGTATTAGTTACAGGCATTGGAATAATTTGAATTGTGAGCTTTCATGAAATCAATTATGCACTCAAGTTGGATTGATGAATACACTTGTTATGAGAGTAAGAAGCCAGTATACCAATGATTGGTTATATATTGGGATTAGACAAGGATAATTACTAGGTGATGGATAAATCATTGTAGTTTAACCATCCCTTCATGTATGTGGATAAAGCATGTTAACCATCCCTTCATGTATGTGGATAAAGCATGTTAACCATCCCTTCATGTATGTGGATAAAGCATGTTAGAAAACTTAAAAGATTATTACCTAGTGTCCATTTGGGCTATAGAAATCCTTGGAATGAATTGATTAAGGGATGCAAGGTAACTTTATCACCTTGGAAAATATCCAAAAATATATTAAGCACTACAAGATAGAGTAACAGAGTGAATTAACAATAAATACACTTGTTAATGTCACAATAAACATGGAAATTTGATTTGGACCTTGATGATTTAATGGCATTAATATCTTGTTGTAGAATTCCATTGTTTACTAAGAATACTTTCCTTAATTGTGGTGGATTTAGTTGATTGGGGATTACTTGAAGAGTGTATTAAACCAAGGAAAATATATGAAAACCTTATCATATTGACCTTCTTTTTTAAACAAGAGGAATTGATTTTTGAAAAACAATTGGTATCTTGATGAGAAACTAGCACTCATAGTATTAATGATCCAACCTAGGCTGATAAACTTAAACCAACAAATCCATGGGCTAGATGGATGTTTTGATGATAAAATCTAGTATTCACTATGTATTTATGCATGTTAGTAAATTTGATTTGTTGATGAATCATCATACAGTCGCTCTTGATATTTATTTACCCTACATATGAAATAATTAAGATGATTATAATTTTCATGATGTTATGTTATAATGTTATGATGACATATGTGGTTCCATCTATTATGTTGATGCAATGTTATATATTTGATAAAGTTATGTTGAGGTTAGATTTCTTATCAGAGTATCTCCCTATGTGATAACATGATATAATTGCATGTAATTGTTTTATGTTAATATGTTTTATGATGACATGCGAAACCATGTGGTGATAACAATGATGTTGTATTCTCATGATGAAATGAAAGATTTAGCATGTGGATTCTTTCTTTGAGATGTTGATATTATGACTAATGCATTGATTGCATGTTGTGAGGTGGTGATTGTCAGGAAATACATGAGTGGACAAGAGGGATGGTCTATTTAATGATCTCATGGGAGACCATAACCATGAAGAAGAATATTGAAAATAACATGTTATGGGTTGGGTAAAACTCAATCAACCACTTATGCCAGTAATTCTTATGCCTTGTATTGAAGTTGTAATGTCAAAGTCCAGAGAACGGATAGAGTGTTGTTCTCCAATGGAATTGTGGGATTATACTTCAATGTCTGGGATTGTGTACGTGATGGAGTATGAGGGAATTTTGGTCCATAATTTCAAGATGTCTTAGTTTGGTGCAATAGAGCCCTGAAAGACTAAGATGTCGAAAGTTGTGCAGAACTGCTTGATTTTTTCTTGCACTTATTGGGAGCTTTCGATGCCTAGGACTGTGTAGCCAAGGGAGTATAAGGAGGAAGTTTTGGTCTAGCCTTTCAAGATGCCTGGTGTACATAAGTATTGACCCAAATTCCTTCTTAGGAATATGAGGTTCGGTGCCTTATAGCATTGATAGACTAAGAGGATTTAAGCTTGGTTCCGAAAGTTGAGAAGAACTGCTAGAGTGTTGTTAATGCTTCCTGGGAGATTTAAATTTCTTTTGTGGCCAGTGACCTTATTCTAGTTCAAGAGAGGGTGATTTGGAAGATATAGTTGGGATAACATAATCAAAGTTAACTTTGGGATGAATTTCCTTGAAGGCGGGGGGAGTATGTCATGCCCCATGTTATTATTATTAAATCAACAATAATGATAATAATAAGGAAGTATAATGAGTATATTTAAAGGGTAAAATAAATAATGACAATTTATGAATAAACCCTAAAATTTAATAAATAATTAAATAATGGATCATAGGGATCGGGTTCTTTAACATGGATGGATTCTATATAAGGAAGGAAAAGAAGGAGAAAAGGACATCTCATTTTTCTTCGGAAATTTGAGGACAAGGCTAAGAAGAGTTGGCGTAGTAGTGGATTGAGGGCTCGGTGGCTCTATATTGTGATGATTGAGGGGTTGGTTGGGAGGAGATTTGTCCCCCATTTTCTATTGTGGTTGGTCAAATCAAATATCAACGTATTTATATGTTTTTAAAGTCACCAGATTATAGGTACGTGGTTTCTAGGTAAGTTACTCACCACATACTCCTTGTAAGTTATGAAATATTGAATCATTTATACTTATTTTATCAGATCTAGTTTGTAAATATGGTGTTTACCTATGTATTTAGATTCTTTATATTTATGGTTGTGACAACAGAGGATAGTAAACTCAAGAGAAGAGCCTCTAAGTGATAAAAGAGATGGAAACCCCAAATTTCATATGCTAGTAGCAACCTGTGAATCCCTATATGTTGACCTTGTATTAAGCCTCAAGTATTTATAAATTGGAAACCCCAAATTTCCACCCATCCAAATCCTTCTTGAACTTAGTCTCTCAAATCATCTGAATCTCGGATTTCTAGCTATGGAACCTTGATATGCACCATGAACCTTGACCTAGATTCAGAACTAAGCCTTATTTTTCCTTACCACGTCCAGATTTGTATTTTGTATATATGAGATTTTACATATTTTTATTTATTTTATTTTAACTTAGAGGTGTATTTTATTTATTTTTATTTTTACATTTTATTTTTATTATTTTGTTTTTATTTCATTTTTATTTTTATTTTACCCATTGGTTTCCAAATCCCTACATGATTTTAAATTTCCCCCTTCCTAAATCCCATGTATATTTTACTATTATTTTAGTTTGGATTTACCATATCAGGAACGTTCCACATTGGGACTTTATCGTCAGACTTTCCAAATAGGGAACTTTCAAATCAAGACTTTATCATGATGCACCATGGGGTGTATATTTAATTATTTTATTATAGGAATTATCATCAGGGAATTACTTTGGGGGAATTGCTTTTACATTGGGGAATTAATTTTAAACTAGGGATTAACTTTGCACAATTTCTCTGAGATCCCAAAGGCCCAAAGTTGTGGTTTATTATTTCTTTCAGGATTTTTTTATTATTATTATTATTTTATTCATACTTTGTTAAGGTCCTAACCCGCACATAGGTAGATCAATGTATTCGGATGTAATAAAGGTCAATATTAATGAGACCTTTCAATAAAATAGAATAAGGCGGACGTAAGAAGACCTAATAGAAGCTTCCGCTTCTAGAAGGATCTTCCTCTAGATGATTCTCTTAATAGACATATTTAGTATAAATAAGGGTCAAGGGTATGAAAACCCTAGCTTGAATATTATTGTAACAGAGAGCTGCTCGACTGGAGGTTGCCCCCTCGAAGAGGCCTGTGAACATTGCTTTCTGAATCGAAGTGCTTTTCTATTTCTATTTTGTATATCATTTATGTGTATTGTGAAGATTATGTTGGATATTTTACTGTTATTCTGCCATTTCTAGGATTTTATTTCTGTTCTGCATATCTTATATATCTGGTATCTTGCAAGTGGTATCAGAGCACTTTCCTTGGCAGAAATTGTGGGTATTTTTTTTTTCAAGGTAGAGACATATTT
>SNQJ01S0018990.1:181970-193891 GCA_010110895.2 Picea sitchensis | reverse complement strand
TTTCGAGAAGACATAAGACTAAACGCCCTGCTTTCCTGTGCAGAAGTAGTAACCCTAGCACCATGGATTCTTCCCTCTGTGTTCTTATTGTGCACCCCCAGTATGTCTTAATGATTGTGTTGTCGCCTTATGCCTATGGTCGTATGTTGTTGCAGTTACTCATTGTGTGCCTTCTGTCTTCTTGTGCTGAACATCGTGGTTGCGTCTTGGTGGTTGACGAGTGGCGATGTAGAGTCAAGTGTGTTGTTACTTCTATACGCGCGCACACACCTTACACAAAAAAAAAAAATTGCACATGTTACTAGAATGGTTGTCGTAACGAGGAGGATCGTTACACATATGCAGGTTGTTCACTCATACTTTTGAAGGCTAAGATAAAATCTAGTGTGAGACTTTGTCGGTCACCTCTATTCACACATGGGAACAATTTATGCATGAATTTTTTCATTCTTTTGAGACTTATGATTATAATGAATTGTGTAAAGAAATATTAGAGCTTAGTAAGGAAAACGATGAATCTTTAGAATACTTTTCTTTAATTTTTATATGTCTTTTATATAGATTTCATTTGGATAATGTGACCTCTATTAGTGAATGGATTATACATTTATTTTCTCTTTCTTATGAACAAGATCTGTGAGTGAGTGAATAATCAGAATCATGCCTTGATGCTAGTTTACATGCTTATTTGGATTCACGTGAAAATTATGAGGATACTTATGATTTGGTTGAACAACATGTGTTTGGATCTTTCTTCACTTTCTGTAATATGGATCATGAATCACATGTTTTTTCGAAATAATTATATATATATATATATATATATATATCCTCCCACCATTCCATTCCCCCATACTTTAATAGTGATGCAAAAGAAACCTCTTGTGTAGTAAACTTGAGTCCATATTTTTCTATAGCTAACACAGAGCAAGGATTTCCTACCAATAATGAGACACTTCGAGTTACATTGATGGTTATTCCAGGTTCTCGTTGTCCTATTTTATCTCAACCATCAAAGGAAATGGAGGAGGAAATTATGAAGAAATATGAAGAAATTTGTCATGTGCCTGAAAATATGGCAGCTACCTCAGGAATGGATCAGATTCAGTCTAACTTAAGTGTTCATGGTTGTGGTGTGGAACACTCTTCTCTCAATTCCACTGAAATTTTTCAAGAATACCTTATTGAGGTCACCACCATCGATCATTGTATTGACTATCTCCCCAAGACGATTCTTGAACCCTCTTGTTCTAAAAATTCATGTGATTTTATTTTATCTTTATCTATTAACAATGAACATGAATATGTCTTAGATAATTTTTTGTGTTCATATTTTCTAGTGGAGCAAGACATGAATGTTGATTAGTTAATTGAGGAAGAAAATTTGGACACAAAACATGACACCTCCATAGGAAATAAATGAATTTAAATTAATTATTTATGATTATGGTTGTCGTACTATTATAAGCTCTTCTAGTTTAACTGAGAAAGATCAAGAAGGTTTTTTTGTAATTACCTAATTACTTATTGAGCCTTCTTGTTTTCAAAATTGTTGTGATTTGATCCTATCTCCTAACCATGAGTATGTTTTAGAATATATTTCATATTCTTGTATTTGAAAGGAGAAAAACAATAATGATGATTAGTTAACTCAAAGAGAAGAAATGAACACACAATGCATAACACTTTCAATACAACAATTTACATATTTCATAGAAGAAGAGAATAGTGTTAAAGAAGAAGGTTTTGATTGTGAAATGATTCCTAGTGTGGAGTCTATCGATTTACAATCAAAACCAATCATGGATGTGCCTAAGAAAGAAGAGATACCTTTTGAGGAGACTGTTATTGAAAAATATTCTCTTTGTAGAAAGGCATTTCATTTTCTTACTTCTTCTTCTTATTATTTTTTGTATCGTGATATTTTTATGATTTTATCTTGTAGGAAGTTTTCAATGACACTATTCGAATAAATTATGCAGGGAAAAACCCTTATGTGTACTTAATGTTGGTAATTTTCATGTAGAATATAGAAAGGATAAGACATCTTCTCGTGAACTTTCTATTTTTGTTCCTTATCAGTCTTTTACATGGAATGAAGGGATTGTTGTAGAAAATATATATATCATAATGTGTCTTATTTTGATTCAACTTCATCTTTAATTAATATAGAGTCTTGTTGTACAAGTATCCAATTGGTTGAGACTGGTGATACTAGTGGTTTCCACCATATTATTAATGATATTCCCTATACAATGGTGAAACATAGTCCATGCATATTAGTAGATCCCTGATCCAAATTATTTTTGGAATAAAATGAAAGCAGAGATATTACAATGAGCTACTCATAAGATTTTCCAAAAATAGAGAGATACAACAATACATGATTTCTATTAATGAAAGAAATGTGCAGAGACTGTTATAGAGTGCAAGACACGCTAGAATGGTAGTAGATTTATCTTTGAGAAGAGATGTGACAGTTATGCTCATTCACAAGAAGATGATTACAATGAGGATCTAAAGGCCTTTTTATGATAAACATGAATCCCAAAACCCTATACATTTATAAACCTAACCCTCGGAGATGAAGCGTCAAAATTCATGTGGGGCCCATTGGGGTAAGTTAGTACATTAACTTCCCGGGCTCGTAACCTTTGCATACGATCTTCGTTTTAGGCGTGTGATAGCTCGTTTGAAAGGTATTTCTGAGAACTACACATTATACCATAAAAATATAACTTTTTATTCATTTTAACTATGTAAAGCCAAGAAAACATTGTTTATAGCCCCAAAACATCTCTAAAAGTACAAAAAGATGTACTGACATGAAAAATTCCAAAATAATCTGGTTGGAATAGGTGTGTAGCCACCAATATCCACTTGGATGTTGTGTAGGGATTCCGGATAGCCTCGTAAGTGAAGAACCCACAATTACAAATAATTTTCCCCATTACAGAGAAACGTGTTGAACTGAAAACTGTCAAGATGAGCCAGCTAGAATTTTGAACATGTGGGTGGCCACCAATATCCACCTGGATCAATCCTCCCCCGTTAGGAAAAAATATTCTCCATTGTGTTGAGCACCCAAGGAAGAAGTGAAATCATTTTCTAAATCTGGATCTTGGTGAGTTTTGTGCCTTGTTGGAGAAGTTGTGTTTCTTGGTATGTGGAAGGTTGTCATGAACTTGTTGTTGGCAAGGTTGCATATGTTCCACCAACCTATTGTCTCTGGGATTGACGGGGCATTGTGTAGGAACCATTGTAGGTGAAGGAACAATATATGCTTTCTCTTCTGCAATTTTCTTCTGTTGGATAGAAGGTGTTGAGGCTACAGTGGTTGTAGTGGCCTTTTGTGCATCCTTTGAATAGATTGTGAAGAGGATGAATTTTGCAGTATGAGAGATTACCATGCGGCACTATTTTGGTGGAACAGTAGTCATAAATACCTATGGTATCTTCTAGAGATGACCCGCTAGAGTAATAATGACACTACGAGTTCGAGACTCATAAACAACATGATGTTTCCATATATATGGTTAACCCAAAAAAATATCACAGACATCAAGATAGGAAGCATCACACACTACCTCATCCTTGAAGGGTTGGATGCCAAAGGACATGAGGCACTGTCGGTTGAAACGAATATCGTGTCCCCGGTGAATCCACCTGATGTTGTTTGGATGCAGGTGTGGTTTTGTAGACAACCCCAACTGTTTGATCACCTTAGTTGAGATGAGGTTATTTTGGTTGCCTCTATCAACAATGAAATGCAATGGGGTCCCCTTCACCCACATCTATGAATGGAAATGGCTTTCCCCCTCTTTGAGATCTATTGGTTATTTTGTTTGAATTGTTGTGGTCGCGGCAGTAGTAGTGGGGTCTGCATCAATGATCTGTTTGTTTTCAATATTTTTTGGATCAAATTTTGAATCATGGTTTAGATCCTTGTCTTTGACCTCATCCACCAATGATTGTTTTGAGTGACATTCATTGGTGTTGTGCCAAGGGATTTTTTTGGAAGTTGCACCACTTCCCAGTTTAATTCTCCGTCTTTCCTTTACCCTTATTTTCCTATGTCTTAGACTAGTTCTCGGGAGGTTGTTGGTTAGGGTCGTCTTTATCATGATTTGGTTTTTGTAGATTTGTAGACCCAAACTCACATTTGTTATGGTGCCCATATTTCTGCTCGATTTTGATAGAATATCTATAGGTAACTCCCAATCATGATATGTTTAGTAAAACCATTTTGATTTGGATGTACCTATGCAGAGCCCCAAGGTACTTCAAAACCATATTCCACTCAGATTCTTTGATACCCAGCTTGGTGCGCAAGGTATGGAACATATTTGGGAACTCTGGCACTGTTTGGTTCTTCTCTTGCCATGGTGTGGTCCATCTCATGTATTGGTCTTCATAATTATCAATAGGTTAGTATTGTTCTTTGACCGCATCCACAAAACAATCCCAAGTGGGCTCGACCCCATATATTCCAGATTCCTCTATGGAAATTTTCTCCCAGTAAGTTTCCCATTAATTTTTGACATGGGGGAGATCCTTAAGGAGTGAGAAGGTGATCTTTTCCTTGTCAGAAAAATTGTGAACTGATAATTAACCTTCTACAAGATTCAACCATTTTTCTAAGGCATCCAAATCTATCTAACCTTGAAATACGGTAATATCAAAATTAATTTGTACCTTGAAGGGAGAGGTTCCTCCAAAGTGGTCACTTGATGAAGATGTGAATGTTTATATTGGTAGGCATTGAAGGATGTGGGAAAAATTATCCATCATTTCGTCCCTCTGTCGCGCAAGAGACCGCTCAAGTAACAAGTTAATAAAATATTTTTCTCCATCATTTTTCTTTGTTACTGCCATAGAGGGTTTCTTAGGTGTGTGAGAGAAATTTTCCTCAAGAGAGACAAGATCGAAACCCAACTTGCTATACTTGAACCTCATCGGGGACATGCACTAAAAAATGATCAAGAGCAGCATGTTCTGATACCATTGATCCAGATTATTTTCAGAACAAAATGAAAGAAGAGATATTACAGTGAACTACTCAAAAATTTTCCAAAAATAGAGAGATGCAACAATACATGATTTCTATTAATGAAACAAATGTACAGAGACTGTAAAAATACAGAGTGTAAGACTCATTAGAATGGTCTCATCTTTATCTCTGAGAAGAGATGTGATGGCTACGCTCGTTCACAAGAAGATGATCACAATGAGGCTCTAAAGGATTTTTTATGATAAACATGAATGCCAAAGCCCTATATATCCAAAAACTTAACCCTGGGAGATGAAGTGCCAAAATTCATGTGGACCCCATTGGGGTAAGTTAGTACATTAACTTCATAGGGTTGTAACTTTTTCATACGATATCCATTTTAGGCGTGTGATAGCCCATTGAAAAGGTATTTTCAAGAACTACGCATTATTCCATCAAAATTTGATTGTGTCTATATTTTGATTATGGAAAGCCAAGAAAACACTATTTAGAGCCCCAAAACAGCCCTGGAAGTAAAAAACGATGTACTAATGTGAAAACTTCCAAAATAAACTAGTTGGAATAGATGGGCGGCCACCAATATCCACTGGATGTTGTGTAGGGATTCAGGACATCCCCGTAAGTGAAAAAACCACAATTACAAATAAGTTTCCCCATTACAGAGAAACGAGCTAAACTGAAAACTCTCAAGATGAGCCAGTTGGAATTTGGAATAGGTGGGTGGCCACCAATATCCACCTGGATCACTCCTCCCCCCTTAGGAAGAAATGGTATCCATTGCATTGATTGCTCGGGGAAGAAGAGAAAGCATTTTCTGAATCTAAATCTTGGTGAGCTCTATGCCTTGTTGGAGAAGTTGTGTTGCTTGGCGTGTGGTAGGTTGTCATGAACTTGTTGTTGGCGGGGTTGAATCTGTCCCACAAACCTATTGTCTCTAGGATTGATGGGGAATTGTGTAGGAACCATTGTAGGTGAAGGAACAATATTGTTTTCTCTTTTGCAATATGCTTCCCCTAGATAGAATGTACCAAGGATGCAGTGGTTGTAGTGTCCTTGTATGCATCCTTTGAATAGACTTTGAAGAGGATGAAGTTTTCAGTATGATATATTACTTTGTGACACCATTTTGGTGGAACAGTAGTCGAAAATACATCTAGTATCTTGTATATTTGGCCCCCTAGATTAATAATGACACTACAAGGTCGAGACTCATAAACATTATGAAGTTTCCACATACATGGTTGGCCCAAAACAAAATCACAGACATCAAGAGAGGAAATATCATATACTACCTCATCCTTGAAGGGTTGGATGCCATAGGACAAGTGGCATTGTTGGCTAACACAAAAATCTTGTCCCTGGTGAAGACACTCGATGTTGTATGGATGTGGGTGTGGTTTTATCAACAGCCCCAACTGTTTGAAGACCTCAACTGAGATGAGGTTCTTCTAGCTACCGCTATCAACAATGAAATGCAATGGGGTCCCCTTCACCCACATCTGTGAATGGAAGAGTTGCTTCCCCTCTTCAGGATCTACTGGTTATTATGGTTGAATTGTTGCGATCATGACATTAGCATTAGGGTCTGTGTCGATGATCTCTTTGTTTTCAATATTTTATGGATCAGATTTTGAATCAGGGTGTGGCTCCTTGTCTTTGACCTCGACCACCTATTATCACCTATTTTGTTCTACTAAGTCTCGCCTCTCATCTCTTATCTTATCCATTTTAAAAAAATTTGTATAAGCTATAAATCCTAATCATTAGTTTTATTAAGGGTTCAAAATATTATTAAGGGGGTAAAATTAGTATTATGCTAAGATAAATGAGGGATACGTAGTTTTATAAAAGTAGATAGGATTAATTATGCACATGTTTGTAAGACTATCCTATGACATCATTTAAAAGTTTTAAATCCTTTCATCAAAGGTCATATTTCATGTCATAGTTTTTGTTTCATCATTACTAAGTCATATAACGACTTTCAAGTCATTTTCATTTCAAATATGCCAAAGGACAAGTTTATGCAGGGCACTACAAGAACTTCCACTTGCCCTTGTTTCATCATCACGCATATGGTTGGAGTGAATTTGAGGATGTGGATCGTACTACATGGATTAAAGGCGGTTATCAAGTACCTAACCATATCTCATCATGCAAAGGTGGTGATGGGGTTTTTTTTCAAAAAATAGTTCTTTTAAATCTGGTGCATTATTCATTACTCTAGTTTCACACTGCAGCTGGTCAAAATTGAATTTTCATCCATAGAGCCAGCAAATCCCCTATCCTTATCGACACAACAGGAATATCCCTTTTTTGCAGCGAAGAGTCCATCCTTCTGGTTGTGACAGTTAATATGGATAAAGGTGGACACGTGAACAGAAAAGAACCTAAAGGGCCCGAGATAATGGAAGCATATGAAGATAGCATGCACATCTTTGATCGATTTGGTTGGTATTTTTACTACACCAACCTAGATGGTTATCACTATGTTGTAGCCCGTGCGTTAGCTAAAGGTTTTAATGGACAGAGGGTCTGAATTGCAAACCTGGTTATGCAGATTACATAAGAGTCCATAGCAGCAGCTTGTAACCTCTCTGTCGATGGCGAAAAGTGGCTCAAAAACAAATTAATTACAAGAGGGGATGTAAATCAGTTATTGAAACCTGAACATAGAGTTCCCAATTGGGCCAAGGGTATTCCTAGTGATTGTATTTTTTATGAATGGATAGATGCATTGCTAATGCTTAAACGATACATCACATGTGAAGGGTGCTATTCTACTGTGTTTTTTTTTCATCTCTGATTCCTTATTCATTTGTCAAGAATCAAAAGGATGATTCTACCATATTACTTCTTAATATATCTAAATAATATGGCCATTAAAATTCAAGCAAACCCTAACACCCCTCCTCATGGAATTTATCATGAGGGATTAATTAAGATACTTATTAAAGACGAGATGGGAAAATTACAAAGGACATGGGATCAATTCTTGATCCAGTTAGGGTTTGAGAAAGAAGTACATATTCCTGCCACACAGTTGCATGATAAATTTGTTGAGCCTAATCAAGAAGCTTCACCCAGCGCAAGTCAACCAGTCATTCCAAGGAAGGGTAAAAGAGAAGCATGTTTAAATATTTCAGATGAGCCAGTGGAAGCTAATCCAACCATCCTACAATTAGATGAAGGGTCCTCTCATATCCTAGGTGGAGGTAAGAATTTGTTTCCATATTCCCAAAAGACTTATTCTAAAAGGACCAAAAGGTTGGCAAAACCTAGGGTATTGAAAGAAGATCAAGAGCCTGAAACATGAGAAGAATTTATAGGTCATGTATAGCCTAAATATCATTCCCCAAAGATCATTCCTCTTATCTCAAGCTCCTTTGAAGATGATTCTTCTAGATATAAAATTTCGATAAGAAAAAGGAGCACTAGGCCTCAAATAAATTCAGGTTGAAATCCAAAGCAATGTATAACCATTTCATTAAATATAAGGTTATTATTATTGATGAAGAATCTGCAAACCCAAAATAGGAGCCATCAATAAGCAATAAAATTCTTGTAACTAAGCCTGAGAGGAATAAGTACAAGAAGGGAGGTGTGACAGCAAACAAAAAGACTCTCACATGAAAAGACAAAGCTTCTACAAGAAAACAGAGTAAAAGGAATAAGAAAGGCCCAAACCCTACAATCATATCTGAAGGTGATAATCTCAAGAGAATACAAACTCATTCTCAAACCAAGCAGACAAGAAGGAATAGTTTGGATTTGCTAGCAGAAGTAGCTACATCAGTTTTTCAAGGAGAATTTGCAGTTTGAGAATTTCACCTTCAATGAAAATCCTAAATTTTGACTGAAAGATGATTGATAATGGAAGAACCTTTTTTTTTCCTTGTATTGAAGATACCATTCCTCTCTTTTTTATGATTGGTTGTAACCTACGCAAGGAAAGGCGTTAAAATTTTTCAAAACTGGTTTTTTGTATGGCGCTACAAGAAGTTCCCGCAGTCACATACACAGGAAAATATTGGCACTACTGGAACACCTATAGAAGCTGATTTTAAAA
The DNA here is from genome assembly GCA_010110895.2 of Picea sitchensis. Taxonomy (NCBI): domain Eukaryota; kingdom Viridiplantae; phylum Streptophyta; class Pinopsida; order Pinales; family Pinaceae; genus Picea; species Picea sitchensis. Next base: position 184,811 of record SNQJ01S0018990.1, on the reverse strand, counting down.
CAAATATGACATGGTTTCATATTTTCATAATAGAGAAAGGATGTAAACAAGGTAAGTACTTTATGGATCATTAGATGGAGTAAGATACCGTTTTTGCGGATCTACAGTCTATCTTGGGATACGATGATTTTGCAGATCAGTTATCATAGTTGAGTTGTCAAAGTCTTGATTCGAGTGGCTCATTGAATATCAGGAAGATCTTGGAAGGATAAAAAGGAATATGAGGCGTAATCATCCAGGTGGAAATCAAGTCAACCAAAGAGATTTTTCTATGCAATTTTATTGCCTTAATTATAGGATTTTTTTTGTAAATTGTTTGTTGTTTTGTATATCAGTAGATAAAGGTGGAAATTCACCCAGAGCACTTGTAGGGATTAATTTTGATGTGTCTGTGACTATAAGGTTGACCATAAATGCATGTAACCAATGTAAAACACTATATATTGGATGAAGTAGAAAAAGAACAGGTGGTATCCATGTTTTGTCTTAAAGGTTCTAATTATAAGACTATTTTGATCCATCCTACCTATGTAAAGATTTCAGTTGTTAATACAGTCGATGGTTGGTGTATATCTCTCATCTTTGTTTATCACATCTATTTCCTCATCTTTAACATATCATTACTATTATATGCTCATATGATTGTGTGTATGTGCTGAAAAGGTTTCTCTATTTTGTATAGTACAATATTTGCCACATGTGTGTTTGATTATTTTAAATCTTGTTCAGAAAGGATTTATGAGTGTAGGTTTATTCTTCTACTGGTCAAGTATATTAAGGAGAAGATGCTCTTTTATGATTGTCATTTTTGTTCCATTAACTCTTCTTAATCATATATAATACTCTCTTTTTAATCCAACTGAGGTTTTATTTACCTGATCTGTTTCACATAGGGAAGTGTTTTTAATAGCTCATTCATCAAGCTACATTGAGATCAAGAGTGTGATCCCTCCACCTCTCTAAAACTATTTTATTTAAACATTTTGAAACAAGGTGTGCTAGGCTTAACTCAATAGCAGTCTTGAGTTGACTTCTAGTGCTAACACCACCAATGACTATTCCGAGCAACATTCATCGGTGTTGTGTTAGGGGATTTTGTGGAAGTCGCACTACTTCCTAGCATCATTCTTTGTCTTTCCTTTACCCTTGATTTCCTATGTCTTGGACTAGTTGTCAGGAAGTTGTTGGTTAGGGTTGTATTTACCATGCTTTGGTTGATGTGGATTTGCAGACCTGAACTCCCATTTGTTATGGTGCCCAAATTTATACTCAATTTTGACATCATATCGATAGGAACCTCCCAATGATGAGATGTTTAGGAAATCCATTTTGGTTTAGATGTACCTATGAAGAGCCCCATGGTACTTCAAAAACATATGTCACTCAGAGTCTTTGATAACCATCTTGGTGTGCAAGGTCTGGAAATTATTTGTGAACTTCAGCACTATTTGTCTCTTGTCTTTCCGTAGTGTGGTCCATCTCATGTACTGGTATTCATAGTTATCAACAGGGTAGTATTTTTCTTTGACCGCATCCACAAAAAAATCCCAAGAGGGATTGACCCCATATATTCCAGATTCCTTTGTGGAAATTTGATCCCAATAAGTTTCCCACCAATGTTTGACATGGCGGAGAGCCTTGAGGTGTGCGAAGGTGATCTTTTCCCTGTCGGAAAAATTGTGAACAGAGAAATAACCTTCTAGCATATTCAACAATTTTTCTAAGGCATCCGCATCTATCTGACTTTCAAATATGGGAATATAAAAATTAACTTGTACCTTGAAGGGAGAGGTTCCTCCCAGGGATGATTTTAAGGATGGAAATTTATTTTAAAATGTAGAAACCTTGGCGAATATTACTAATCCTTCATATACCAACTATAAATGTTTGGCAATATTTTTGTAAAAATATTCAAATTTATAAGGATTTTATATAGTTTGTATAAAATTTTGGCAATTTTTGAGGTAAAATAATTTTATCCTATAGAATTTGGGTGAAGTGAATCCTTTTTTGGGAAAAACCATGGAAAATTATCCCATGAGCGAAATTTACCCCCTAACTTCCTCCAAAGAGGTTGCTTGATGAATATGTGTCTGTTACTATTGCTAGGCATTGAAGGATGTGGGAAAAAGTCTCCATCATTTCATCCCTATGTCATGTGAGAGATTTCTCAAGCAATAGGTTAATAGAATCTTTTTCTCCATCATTTTTATTTCCTGCCACCATAGAGCGTTTATTGGGCATGCAAGAGTGATTTTCCTCAAGAGAGACAAGCTCGAGACCCAACTTTCTATACTTGGATCTTGTCGGGGATATGCATTGAAAAACGATCAAGAGAAGTCTGCCCTGATACCACTGATCCGGATTATTTTCAGAACAAAATGAAAGCATAGATATTACAATGAACTACTCATAAAAATTTCCAAAAACAAAGAGATACAATAATACATTATTTCTATTAATGAAACAAATGTACAGAGACTATAAAAATATAGAGTGAAAGACTCGCTCGAATGGTGGCATCTTTATCTCTGAGAAGCGATGTGAAGGCTACGCTCATTCGCAAGAAGATGATTACAGGGAGGCTTTGAAGTCCTTTTTATGATAAACATGAATTCCAAAACCCTAGACATCCAAAAACCTAACCCTATAAGATGAAGCGCCAAAAGTCATGTGGGCCCCATTGGGGTAAGTTAGTACATTAACTTCTCGGGGTCATAAAGTTTACATATGATCTTTGTTTTAGGCGTGTGATAACCCGTTGGAAAGGTCTTTTCTATAATTACGCATTATGCCATCAAAATCAAAATCTATCTGCATTTTATCTATGGCAAGCCAAGA
>SNQJ01S0018990.1:167937-181960 GCA_010110895.2 Picea sitchensis | reverse complement strand
AGTTGAGGAATGAGTTAATATAGATGGCCTTAAAAAAATGTTCATGAGTAATATTTAAACGGTTAAAAAACCTAAATGCAATAACTGTATATTCAAGTTTCAAAACACAGAATGCAAGAACAAAGTTCGAAATACTTAAAATTTCTTCCTTAAGCTAACAAAGTGATTTTGACCAGTAATCAAAATTTTTCTAGCATGATTATCCTCTTTCCTAGCTCAAAAAATATAGAGTTACAGGTCACCGAAACTAGTTTCTTAAATCTAGGGATTGCTGACAAAAATAGAAATTCAATTGAGTTACACACAAAATTTTTCTTAAAGAGCACAAAACCTAAGGAAATTAATATATAAACCCACTGTGAGTATAAATCAAATGGGCTTGAGGGTTTGTTCGAAGAAGCACCTTACAACCTAAATATTCAAAGTATAATGACGTGGACCACAAGTAATAAGGTTACAGGCCGAATGCTGGAAATACCTTTTTTTTAAGAAAAAAGAACTCCCTGTACACACAGTTGATAATCCTACTAAATTTTTCCATGCTCTTCAAAACAAAAGTGAGTCACGATAAGCATCGAGCGGTATATTCACAGAATCAAGAGATTTTATTTTCGGAAGATTTAAATAGAGGCACAAGAGTTCTATATAATATTCATACCTATCAATTTAAAAACTCAATAGAATAGAGCCATAAACTTATACTGCGTAGGTGAAAACACATTTCACATAGAAGAAAACCTAGTTCCTAACTAAAATATAAAACCCAAGAAAATCCACAAAGCATATAGTTAAACAACGAACATAAAATGAGTTATGCCAAAGCAAAGAGATATAAAGGCTCAGACAAAGCATTTGTATCTATATCGGGTTGTGTAACCGCTAATAACATAGAATGAAACAACCAAAGACACAATAAACATGACTTTATTTAATAGAACCGAACTAGCTCCTGAACTCTGGGAAAATTTCGCTCTGTTTTGTAACATCCCTATCTACATACAGTCCAAACATATAGTCGAAACTACGATAACAAAAACTTAAAAACAAAGTGGTTTCAAAACTTACCTGTTCCAACCGCAACGACGACCCCGGCTCCGACATCAGCTGCTCTCCCGTCCGCTACGCTCGCGACCAACCAACGACCTCCTCACGACAACACAACAACATTCACCAAATGACAACACAACAACATACACACGACAACACGACAGTTTACAGCAAATGACACAAATTTGCGTAAAACATTCCAACATCAATGTGTCAGTAATATATAATCAATCTTTCGGCCAAAAGATAGTTCTGTCGAAAAATAGTTCGGCCGAACTATTTTTCGGCCGAAATATAGTTCGACCGAACAATTGTTCGGCCGAAAACTTATTGCCGCAAAAAAAATATCCAGTCGACCAAATTTGTACACGCAAATCAAGGGGGCTGTTATTGCACCGTTCGATTTGACGTTTATGTTTTCGACTGAAAAAGATTATTAGTTCAGCCGAAAAAATGTTTTTTGGAATTTTGGAGACCTGATTGTCACGAAAGTGTAACCCACTTTCGTGATTTCACCCATATTTACATTTACAACGATGGCCCTGCCATAACTCTCTTCACTCTCCCGGGAGGACTTTTTAGAAAATTCAAACAACAACTCTTCTTTTTGTAGCCTTCAATAAATAAATAATTAATGAATCAGAATAGGCAAAGCGCCATGCATAGGATGCTCACTTAGACATGAGTATTCTACTCCTCCAGACAGCTAATAATTTAGGATTAGCGGACGTTTATATTATCCATCGTTTGTAAATCCTCAGTTCAAGCTTCGAACCAGGGGGTATTGTTGTTCAATCATGTTTTGATGGATGATTATAAGAAACATGACTACTTGTTTTCTTCATACTGTTTTGAGCACATACATTCAGGAACCGGGTAAGCCACGACATCACACCCTGATTTACCCATTCTGAATACTGGTTTCCCAAGCGATTCCTCATGCAGACACCTAACAATGTCGTTGAAATATTCTTTAGGAAATGTTTTTTCAAGGAAGTGAGAAAGCATCTGTCTTTTTTTGGGAGTTATGTGCTTTCTGTGGCCCGAGTATGCCCTATGGCCCTATTGCACAATCATGAATTAATAAATTTCATAGTTCACAATTATGGATAGAATGCATGATAGAATTCTAAACATGGAGAAGAAGAGAGTACCTGAATCGCACGGCCCATGTTTCCTCTGTGTGATGCCATGAAAAGATTGTTGTTTAGTGCCATAATAGAATCGATTGCAGCAAGAAGTGATGCTCTGTTGTTCAAAGGTTTGAGCTCTCCTGGCAAGGCCAGGCTTTGCTTGTTGTAAATATTTGGGAAGTGTTTGATCAGAGGCTCCACTGCCTTCTTTCTGCCTAACAGTTCTTCACTGGCCCCGTATATTTGGCTGTCTGTCGGCGCTCCCAAGGATTTTAGAACCCTGTTACAATGGCGGGGAAGTTGGTGATGGAGGATAAGAGAATAGCGAAAATTTTAAGGAATATCATGCTTAAAACAAAAGAAAAGTGAAACAAAATAACCTGGCGATTTCCATGACGTTTAGAGGACAGAGGCCAGCAAGCTTTCGATCTGTGTAAGTCATGTCAGATCACGATGTAAGGAGAGATGGATGGATTCTCCGCTACTCTAGGATTATTTGGTTGTATTCTAAACCCAATCTGGGAAGACATCTCATTCTAACCCACACATCTTTCTCTAGCCGTAAATGTAGAGCAATATAAGGGCTCTCTTCCCACATTCTCTTCGCAATCCTATTCTCCAGAGCTTGAATTGGTGTTGCAAATCTGAAGGCGTCGAAGGAGACCTGGAACACAAACATACGATAAAGTATTAATATACCTTATGTCGTCTCCAGTATCTGCGAATTGCGAAAAATAGGGCAATCAACAACAAAATTGACCTTGCAGCGGAGCTTTTGAAGATTGAAAGGAAGATCCTTGGAAATTCTCGTATCCAATCCTCGACAAAGAAAAACTCCTTCTTTGTTCATATGCCATGTATAGATCATGGTCATCTTTCAATTTCAATTGGGAAGTTCTAAACGCACTATGCACTAGATCCGATTCAGAGAAGTTGAATAAATTACGTGCTTTCCCGCCTGAGGTAGCGAGATGGAATCTAGCGGGGGATAACGTGAAGAGGAATTATTTTCTCCTCCACACGCCTTGACATCAAATGAGTGGAAGGAATCGAAGAAACGATTCTGACGTCATCTTTGAGAGTTTTCTTGAAATGCTCGACATCGAAGATATCCGAGAATTCATTGCATAAAAACATAAATAAATCTGCATTTAGCATCGCACACCTAAATGAAGGCTAGGACATGGCATGGAATATGTTTATGAAGAATCAAAATTAATAAATCACCTATCGTCCTCCCAAACTGCATTGACTTTCATAATGGGAATAACCATAGACGACTGGAGAATTCTGGCAATGACAACTGCGTTGATGATCTGATTGCGCTGCCGATTGAGACCACCTGAGACGACCACCATCAAATACCCGCGCTTCCCTTTCAAGATGCCTAGTGACACCTGTCTGTACTCTCTATTGAACACAACACATGGCTTGTACACCAAATACCGACCCTGAGCAAGATACCAATTGCTGATTCAAATTTCAACCAGCCTTTGGTGCCCGCCTCTTTACAAGTCCAAATTTTTCAGTGGATATGCATGGATCCATTCCATGGCGCATGGCATGGTAGTTGGATGGCTAACTATGCCATGCATTAAAACTCATTTTCATCGAGCACTGGGCTTGCTTATATTTCGAGGGACGACAAAGGTTTGTGTCATGGTAATGGCGTTTGGGCGAGTGGAGTCGGTAGTTGGTTGGAGCTATGACATGATTGACGATGGGAGTCCAGACATAGAAAACGACTGCCGACAAAGGTTCAAAACATTTGGGTTTTAGCTTACGCCTATGTTCGTATCCTCGACTGGCCATGAAGTATTCATTTTCACCAAAATCATCAAAAGTGGGATTGGGTAGCACATTCTTTAAGTTCGTCACCCGTGGAGGTTCTACACATCCAAATCCAAATGCCATAAATTATTTTTGTCTGTTTAATAATAATTAAAACCCCACTCCATATAAATAAAATATTTTGTAAATTGTGTACACAAACAAAAGAAATAATTATAAATCTATACTGATTGAAATTAGACATTGTCCAAATCATATTGATAAAAACATGCTATTTCGAAATCGTTATAGTAGTCGATGGCCATCTCCAAAGGCGTTACTGGCACACTGCAAATTTTATTTATCGACATATCAAGCTCATATTGTGAAAGATTTACTTATGTCCAGATTATGTATTTTAATACATTATAGCTCCAACATTGTAAGATTCTCTAAAAGCAAACAAAAGCAAGTAATATGGATAAGGGTTCGGCTAATTGTTCTACTGTCCAAATGTCCGTTGAGATGCCAAAATAGAAACGTCCGCTTCTCCGCTCTTATGAAATGATTCTGAGAGCTTTGAACTTAAATCGGTTGATGACGTTGCCAGAGCATATGGTCGTGCCACCACTGACTGTGGAAAAATACCTCATCTACAAAAAAAAAAAAAAACATTTCACAGAAACACGGTTAATGACAGATCTTGGCATAATATCTTGAATATGGTGAGTGGCAACTTACTCTTGATGATAGATATTGTAACTGAGATTGCTCCAGTCATATTTGAAGGTCTGCAACTTGTATTTCTTAACATGAGGTCATATTGGGTTCATGACCTTGCCTCCAACGCCCTCCACCCAGTTAGCGCCGATCTCTATTGTATAACCTCTCAACGTTTCTTTGTTTCTTTGTGCATTCTTCCCCTGATCCGACTGGTTTCTTCCAGTATCACAAAGTCCTTCACTCCATTGTCGGATAATGTCTTTGTTGTCATTATTCCTGCAAATAGAAACATTGAAACATAGTCAGTGAAGTTACTGTGATGAGGCTATTTACTCATTGTCATGTGTAGACTTGATAAGATATTAAGAGTACCTGACATGCCCGCTCCCACTATTATAGCGGTGGTAGCACCGACCGACGAAGAGAAGAAAAATGTGCATATTAACAATACAAGAGAGAAATGATCAGTGCAGTAAGCCATGGAGAGTCCTCAATGTAGAAATAATCCTCTACAATCTATAACAACCCTAACAAGAACATACTCATGGCCTTGATTATGGCTAGGTTGTGATTGAGAGCAGTATATATAGAAGCTCAATGTGATATCTAGCCCGCTTTGCTTTCATTGAAAAAAGCCAACATTGTCCCGTCGTTCTACAGTCGAATGGTCGAGGGATGTAGCAAAGACGGCCATCAAATACCTGTACCTCCCTTTCAATATGCCTGGGGACGCCTGTTTGTACTCTCTACTGAACACAACACACAGATTGTACACCAAATACTGACCCTGAGAATGATACCAATCGCCGATTCAAATTTCAACCAGCCTTTGGAGCCCGCCTCTTTACAAGTTCAAATTTTTTGACGGATATGCATGGATCCATTCGATGGCGCATGGCATGGCAACCACAGTAACGACCTTTGGGCGAGTGGATTCGGTAGCCGATTGGAGCTCTGGACAAAGTTTCAAAAAGTTTGGGTTTTATCTTACGCCTATTAAAAGTTAATACAATGCAAAAGTATTAACCGTTAATACATTAATAATATATTAATAAAATAATATATTAAAAATAAATTATATGTAATAAAATATTATTAATTAATATATTAATAATGAATTAATACATAAAAATGTATTTTTAATAATAAAAAGTATTGAAAAGATATTTTTAATAAATATATATTTTTATATAGTATTTTAATAAAAAAATTATACATAATAAATATTAAATATTGTGTTTTTTAATACAATATATCAATTAAATGTATTAAATTATTGATATGATAATACATGTTATAAACCCATTTAAAAGCACAAACATGTCATTTCTTAGGATCTGAGTATGTTTGGAGAGTAAAAATCACTCCTAGTAAATGTATCAATACATTAATAAATTAATGTGTTAAAGTATGAATGTATTAGTTTTAGTGGTGATATGGATCAATTTTTATTATGGCTCATCATAGTTGACCTTCACCATGGGTGAGTATGGTTGGGGGGTTGACTTTTGTATACCATTTCATAAAAATGTATTTTCATGTAGATTATTAATAAAAATATTAAAAATTATTTTAAATATACACATAATAAGAATTGTGTTTTTTTTTTATAAAATATATCAATTAAATGTATTAATAGAATGATGTACTAAAATATTAATGTATTCAGGTATTTGATGTGATAATACATTAATTTGAAAAAGTAGTAATGAATTAATTAATTAATACATTAATGTAATGTTTAAATTAAAGTTATTACATTAATTTATTAAAAAAATAGTTAATTAATTAATACATTAATTGTCTATTAATTATTGTATTAATTAACTAATACATTAATACATTGATAAAGTATTAATACTTTGGGAGATCTTGGTTGACTTTGGTTTACTATCGTTGATATTGATTGACTATAGTTAATCACGGTTGATTATTGTTGACCATGCCTGTAACGTCCCCATATGGTACGACTCCTACGATGTACAACCGATAAAAGCACCCATAAAAATTTTCTCTCTTTAAAAACAAAAAAACTCTTATCACGCTTTTTAGTTAACTTGCACTTGATACAAATGGTGTTGGTGCAGGGTTATAGTATTCTATATGATTCCTGCAAAGGGTCAACATTGTATTTAGATTGAGATAACCTCAAATGCCATTTTCTTAAGCCAAACTTGAATTTCAAAATAAAGTAACTCCCCTAAGTCCACTAGCTCAAAAACTTGTTGGTGAGTTTATGCTTCACTCTATAACTCTCTTTTATAGATTTATAGTCACAACACAATCACCCACAGATAAAATGACGCAGAGCGTGCCACCCACGCACGTCTTCTCTCACAGGATCTTCTTCCTTCTTGCCCGAAGAACTCCAAGGTCCTTCTATTTCCCTATCGGGAAATGTGCACCCACAACAATCTTTCCCCGAGGTCTCCCCTTTACCACCGGGAGATCAGCTAAATCTCGCTATCTCGTGAGTTCGTGACTCAAAACCTCCAACTCTTCCTTTCAACTCTTGCGATACCCGACCTGGCGATACGGGTATAGCTCCTTCCTTTATTAGTGCCCTCACCACATGCAACCGTGGGCTAGGCTTAAATGTTAGTGCCTCTTGCAACTCGCACCTTCGTGAGTTTGTGAGTCAAACTCTTGTGCCTCCCATTGCGATACTCCGAGACGCGATAGGTCAACGCTGAGCTGACTCCTCCCTCGACGGATTACACTACTCGCAACCTCGCCACCTTGCAGGTTGAACCGTTGAGCTTTCACCCTCCTATTTCACAAATCCCCAAAATGCGAGAATTCAACGGAATGTTGACTTCTATCTCCAGGCAACACGTGTCCACCCTTCGACCACGCAGGTCCCACCTTATGCTCTTCCACATGTCCACGCGAACCCCCAGCTCTCGGCACTTCGCAACTTCTCATGTCGAAAGTGACCCCGTTCAACCTCCGAACCCCCGAGTGCGCGATAGGCGATGGGTTTCTCCGATCCAACTATCTTCCTCTTTTCCTCGATCCTTGCATCCTCGTGACTCAGAGTACTCAATGTTTGGGCTCTCACCCTGCGAACTCCCAAGTTCATGAGATCTCTCGATCTCTTGCCACCTGTCCTTCTCAGATGGATGGCTCTCAGCCTTCTCGCCACTTCGCCACTCACGAAGTTGAAGGACTTCCCTTTCTTTCCTCCAATGTCTGAGTCTGCGAGATGAGAGAATCTCCTTACACGCGTCCTCCACAACGAACGGTTCTGATCTTGTAGGGATATCGCGTCTCGTGATATCGCTGTTCTTGCTGCAAAACCTTTGGGGCTTCGACTCATGAGTCCCCGATACACGATACCATGTGTAGATCCTACGACTCCTGTGACTCGAAATCGACGGCTCTGCCCCTCTTGAGTTTCAAACCCTTCGAAATCTTCCCGCCGTAACCTTCTTGCACCTCTACAAGATCTAATGATCCTTAGAACTTCGTGAAATCTCCTCAGAGGATTTCAACCGTCCATTCTTCCTTGTATAATCCAGGAAATGGAAAAGAGAAAAGTGTCTCTCTACAAGACTCCTTCGCCGCTTCACCAACCTGCGACGCTTCTTGCAACTTCAAGTCGCACTTATCTATGTTGATCTTCAACAACTCTGAGGCCTATCCCTCCTAAGATTTTCTAAATTACTTCAACCTCAACGAGGTTCTTTGCACGCACTCCTTGCGGAAAACCTGTGAACACTTCAACTGTTCGAGTTTCCTTTGACTCTGCGTATGCCCGTAGCAACAGTCCTCTAAGATTCTACTCAGTTTCACGACTGAGACTCTCCTTAGCTTGCACACTCCTTGCACGGCTTTATCAACCCACTTTCACTTCTGAGTTCTTTGAGAACAAGAGTTTACTCTCTGAGCCTTCTGTCAATGCACTCCTTGCGGACGACTTCAACTGCACTCCTTGCAGGAATCCTCGCTCAAGAGAAACAATTGTAACTCACCTCACTTCCTCTTAGATCTCAATCTCGACACATGAAATCATACACACAACATGATAACAAATGCATAATAGGAAGTAATTCTCATAAGTAGAGCATTCAACACACATACACAGAGAAGAACACAACAACCATGAATCTGAATCAACTTCTTCTATTAATTCAAGATCTATACATGGGTGTTCTTCTATAGTTCTCTGCTTCTCTCCTATGCTCTAAATTCTTCTTGCTCCTGTTAATGTTACAATGATACAAATGAGGGTGTCTATATCCGTTTTCCCTCCTGCGCTCTAAAACTATCTAATCTAAGAATTCAATTCTATCTACCTGCAACTACTACTATAAATGCCTCTGACTATCTCAGACGAGAGAGTATGGCTCGAGGTATGATTACATTTTCACCAAGGCGCCTAAATTAAATGATCTCATTTATGTTCAACGCATCAACTTCAAGGGAAAATTTAAAAATTCAAAAAATTGCGCTGGAAGTCTTCCAGCTGTCTTCTGCTTCCACGTTGGTTTTTCTTGTCGTGAGGGATGCCCCTGCATCATAAAACTATACAAACCATTTCATTATTATCATTTTTTATAAGCAACTTACGATTGACAAACTATAAGGGTGAATCTAAGAAGGTGTCACACTTTTTGGTAAGATGGGAGGGAAAAACTAGTGTGGGTGGAGACACTCATTTGAGGTCTTTTATCTCTCGATTAAGAGTTAGACAAATCCCTTAATCGATGATTTGTGTGAAAAGAAATTAAGTCTTGATTGATGAATAAATTAACCCTCAGAGATTAAAATAAATAACTCATCCAAGTTACTACCATTGATTGTGCCATATGGTATAACCTAGTCATATCCTCTCTCCATCTCCACATATGACTTTCGAATACCACCTTTTCCATGTTCACAATCATAATCCTTTAAATTAGTGAGGCCTTTGCCCACAACCTTCACCTTATAAAATAATAGCCTAGATTTCAGTTGAGTATGTCAATTTCCCATAACAATTTAAAAGTGAGATGATTTAGAACTAGTATAACAATTTAAAAGTAAAATGATATTAGAACTAGTAGGGTGATTCGTAATCTTTTGTGTATGTGTGCTTTTAGGATTAATAATTTCATTATTATTTGTGTATATATGTTTAATAATTGAACATGGATGTTACCATTTCATTTTTGCATCTAAGATGCATATATATATCTTAATATAGGAATTTTAAAAATTATTAATTCAATATTTAGATTTAAAATATACCGCTTCAAATTTCGCAACTTCGGCGTGCATATAAAACCTACATTTACATGGATTCGTGATGTTTAAGTACCAAATCGAAATTGTCGAAGAAGATTTAAGTACGAAACCTAAGTTTACATGGGTTTCGTGCAAAAGAATTAAGATTCGTTTCTATTCTATGGTCTCTCCCTAAAAGCATTTGGAAAATTCATAGTTACTAATAAATGAAATTGTAAAAGAGATATCACTATTATGCATATTAATTTATAAGCACTGTTCATAATTTGAGAATTGCTGGATAAACGAACTTTCACTTGGTCCATTTACATATATTTAGGACAGTGTGGGATGTTGTCAATTTTCTAATCTTTTAAAGAGAATGTCCGAACAACAGTCCTTGGCATCCTTGGTGAACTTTGAAGGACAATGTTGTTAGGACAACAGTCGCATAAAACTACATAGAAAAGAAACACTAAATCGGAAAGATTTCACTAAACCACCTGGATAGTTTAGGAATTATTATTTTTAGGTAAAGAGGAATAGGAATACATTCATGGAGATTCTCAAGATATAAAATCCTCGAACAAGATTCCCATAGAATCCATTTGAGATCATATTGATCTCTTGTTATGAAATGGACTGGCCATAATTCCAAGGGTTTTTCTATTAAAGAATTACAACGTCATTTCCAAAAGAGAGTACATGCAATTTCTATTAAGTCATGTCCTTCAAGTCATATAACATGTCGATCGAGATACAAAAATGTCTTTGAAAATAAAAATTGGTACAGTGGCCCAGACTGTTGGGTAAACATTAAAAATCATGATAGATTCTTTGCATCTTCTTGTTAACGGGACTGCGAATTGCCCAAAATAGTCAAGATTATCAGCAAAGCACGAAAAATCTCTCAATAGAAATTCTAGAGGACATGAAGATGAGTGTTGATTAGGGTATTCGATCCTCCTAAAAGAATTATTGGAGCATTCATCGAAGGTATCTAACAAGAGAGAATTGTGTTTATGTGTTATCCCCTTTAGTTAGGACTTCACCTATTGTGATTTTTTTGGCCAAATTTCATAAGATTTCAGGATTATTCATAAGAAGCTTTTCTAAGTTTTATTTTTATTAATTCATAAGAGGATATAGAAATTAGCATGTAATAACTTTGATACTCTCAAATGAAAATGATCCGTTCCACACAACAACAAAACACAGATAAAAATTAAAGGAAAAACGTGCCCAGTTAATAGCCAACGCATCAAATTAAAGGCAAACATAACCACTCAACCTCGACGTAGTCAACCGGATACCAAATGCTACACCGTAAGGGAAAAATGTGGTCAATATGGAACAGTAAGGATTAAATTCCCTTGTAATAGTAAAATCGTGGTCAACCTGGGTAAAAGCATAAAAACATATATATATAACGCAGTCATATTAATGCAACAGTGGCCATTCTGGTTATCAATTTGTTGTCCAACAATCACATACATTCGATTCTCAACCAGAACGTTTCGGTACACTACCCACGATTTTCTATCAACGATAATGATGCCTATCACTTTAAACATTGACTCCTTATTACAATTGCTCAATATAAACTCGTACGAAAATAGAATAGTAGATCGGAGTCATCAAGTAGGAAAAAAAAAGCAGTCAATAACTAAGGGATCTCCATTAGTAAAATAATGAAATCACAGTCCATACATCAACCAGGGCAGTCTCAGCAAGTGTAAATCATAATGGAATAAAAAATGAAATGCAGACAACTAAAAGGCCCGATTCGCGAGGTACTCACGCTATGGTTATGGTCTTAAGGTGGCAATCTCCAGAGCATTTTATCCAGGGATGGAACAACTTCTTTATACAAAAAAAAATGCAAGCCATATGCCAGGAAGGAGTACACGAAATAAAAGAAAAACGTAGAGTTAAAAATTTAGGTAAATAGGAATGATAACAAGGACAAATTTTCTCCACAATAAAAGGTGCAAGGACCCTCAATCACTCAGGGGTAAACGATAGAGGTAGATGGTTGACAGGAACATCCTACGCTCACCATCCTCGCATAGAAAAGTAGGGGGTTGAGATCCATAGGTCTTTTAACACTAAGGTGACGACCGTAGATCAGGCTCCTGGCCGACTGCTCAGGCGAAGATTGGTGAGCTAGGGAATAAAGCTAAGAAACCACGAAGGACACAATCAACACAACAAGGTGGTCTAGACATGCGGGAAAATGAAGGCCATGGGAGTCAACAACCATCTAACTAAGCTAAGGAAAGTTCGATCGCCAATTTAAAAAAAACATCATTTTACCCTTCCATTAAATAAGCAGATCCAAGCATAAGTCTGAATACATTCTACCATACAAAAATGAAGAGAGCGTACCATTGCCTGTTTGTTCACTCCGAATGACATCCCGCATGCTTCGTGCAACTCTCGCTCGCCGACCGTCGAGACTTCACCGGTACCTCCCAACCAATGCTAGGGGTACTCTTCTTCCCTCTTATCCCCCCGAGCCACAAAGGGGCCACAGACACTGTCCATAGGTTTCGTCTAGCTCCCAGCTCACCTCGCAAGGCCGAGCTACCACTCCTCATCAAGCTAGGTATCCCAACTCCCACAAGTTAACTCAGTCAAGTAGATATTTCTGCAGCGTAACGTTATGCAAACAGAAGATGATCCTTCATCCTTCTCATTCGTTCATTATATAGAGTTTTGAACATCCTTTCTTTCCTAAAATCTCATTTAATTAAAGTTTTAAAAATAAATTCCTAAAAATTCTTCTCTGTACAAGTGTCACCCATCCCCTACATTCCTCCAGTAATTAATTTCTTTAATTAATTAATTATCTTATTTCCCTCACCCACCTAGAGTTACTCCTAGAATCACTCCTAGGTATCCCCAAATTCCCTTACAGGTTTGAAAGGCTTTCCCTATTGTGAAATTACTAACTTAGTTTAAAATTAGAAAGATCTTAAATGGTAGATTCTTTACTAAGTTGACTTTCTGTTTTTTCCCTTAAGTTCCCCTTTTTCCCTTTTTATGTTACCTCCTTTCCCTAGTTTCCAATTTTTTTTGATTTTCCGTCTTTCCCCTTTTTACTTAGAACTCAAAAAGGCAGGTGTGAAAATTACCCCTTTTTCCTTTTCTTATTTAATTAATATATTTTAATTTATTAAGGTAATAAAAAAATTTAAATTTTAATCCAACAAAATTTTCGAAACAATTTATTTCTTACTCCCTTCATGTTACAAGATTTAAGGAAGATCATAATTATTATTTATGTGGTTATTATTATTATTATTATTATTATTATTATTTTATAGAGAGATAAAATTTTACCACTAGCATAGTTTAGACTTAAACCTTAAATTTTCGTATTGGGCGACATTTAATTAGGGAATTTGTTTTAAGAATATTTAACACATTATTCATCCTAAGGCCATCTAGGTTCATTCCTCTATCATCAACAACGTGACGTGCCCTTCAGGATACACTAGGTGCTCCAAGGGTGGCACTCACCTCATTTTTTCCCTTGTGCGATGTGCCCTTCAGGACGCACTACATGCTCCAAGGGTGCCACTCACCATTCTCCATTTTTCTTGCGCGACGTGCCCTTAAGGGCACACCACATGCTCCAAGGGTGCCACTCGCCTCTTGACTGACTTGGTAGACATCAATAACCCTTGAAGTCAACACTCTGCTAGGTGAACTTGTGGGAGACTAAGGGCCTCTAAGGAATAAGGCCCCCACCTTATTGCGCACCCCTTAGAATCATCGTGAGCGACTATCGCAGTCTACCCTCATGGAATCGTGGGTCCTCTCAAACTAGGTAATTGTTAACCTACAGTTCGAGCCACGACAAGAGTGCTAGTAGGCTATGGCAGGGTTGTTGTCCACACCTCTCCCTCAACATCTCTGGTAGTCGTGTGTGACCCCTTTACTCCATATGTGAGTCTAGTTGGCAAGATATCGTCAACCTGCATCATCAACAAATCATGTTAGAACATATCCATATCGTACCATCTAATCAGATGCACTAATATCACAGTAAAACAATCAAACCCCAATGGTACACTCCCTGACTCGATCCAGAGTCCAAGGGGTTCCATCGATGCCTCTGCATCCTCGAGGTCCAA
>SNQJ01S0018990.1:138425-149564 GCA_010110895.2 Picea sitchensis | reverse complement strand
CCCCAATGTCCAGAATTTCTGTTCCTTTAAACTCCCGATTACCGATTCACCAATCCTCTTTTATGTGCTAGCCCTCCAGGCTAGACTTCCCTCTCTTATGACCGTCATTCCATGTGACCCCAGACCTATCCTACATCGGAGTTTCAGGGTTTTCAACACCCTTATGCCTCTATCCACGGAATTCGCGATCCCCGCTATGCCGATGCACTCTCTTCTAGATTTATCCCTCTCATAGCTATGCTCTGGCCCATATGACCCTTTCCTATGTGACCGCAGTCCTATTTCCTGTCGGGATTCGGGGTTTCGCGACTTTCATCGTCACGAACCTTTGTCCTCACAGACTCCCGATTCTCGATTTTCCAATGAGCTTCGTCTCTATTGGCTATACCTTGGTCTATATGACCTGCCTCCGTGACCGCAGCTTTGTATCACTCTATCGGGATTTGGGGTTTCGACATTTGTGATGTCGACGCGCGCACGTCCTTAGGATTCCTGATCCCCCGATCCCCGATGAGCTCCTAGCGCATTAGCCCTTTAAGCTGTGCTCGTGGTCCACACATCCTTGCCTTGTGACCGTAGTCTTATCCCTTATCGGGATTTCAGATATCGCAATATCGCATTGCATGAATCCCGTGTCTACGAAATTCTCGATATCTCAATACCCGATGCCACCTATCGTTAACTCCCGACAAGGTTGAACCTTCCGACACCTGTCCTATGTTGTACCCTAAACTCTGTCGGGAAATTGCATGTCAGGGTTCAAGTTTTTAAATGCACTCGTTCACTGACCCTTCCTAGCTCTGAACCCCGATATGGAGTGACACCTGTCCTCCACTTAAACGCTATGGTTGTGGGACCCGTCGTGTTTCGGGATTTCGCAACTTCTCTGGTTGTGATTCCTTTGTATGCAGGAAACCCGAAATGCCAAACCTCGAGCTCTTTCAGATCCTTGGACATGCGTCCCTCGGATCAACAGTTATGATGGTGTCGGGAAATCGCAAATCGCGATTTCGTTGTGCGAGTGTTTCACTACTCCAGAACTCCCGATATCCCGAACTCTGAACTATCCGGGATCTCTCACCACGCATCCTCGTTGATGGACGGTCCTGATCGGCCCTCACTATTTTGGGGTTTCAGACTTCGTGGTTTCTAAATGCAAAGGTTTCGTGTCCACGAAATCCCTGATACGCCGATTCCCGATTTTTCGATGGGTTCTTGATGGTTGCCACCTGTCCCACAGATGGACAGCTCTGATTGTATCGGGAAATCGCAAATTGTGATTCCATTGTGCAAGAGTTTCACGACTTCGAAAACTCCGATATGCTGAACTCTGATCCCTCGGGATCCTCTGACACGCGTCCTCGTAATGAACGACTCAGATCCTATCAAGAAATCGCGAATCACGATTTCCTTATGCAACGCTTCTACACTCCTAAAATCTCCGATGGTAAAGTCTCAACACCCCCCCAGAATGCTGACACGTGTCCTGCCGATATCAATGGCTAGGATCTGTTCTCGGGATTTCGAGAACCACAAGTCCTCGATTCTCAGACTTAACAAAACCCCGATGACTCAGATTTCCCGATGACTCTTCTGGGACTCCTCCTATGCAGGCTAGGGCTTAAACCCCGTGCAATTTTTCTAGATCTAACGGGTGACGAGATTTCGCTCGAGATCTAATGGCGCAGATCCGTTCTCCCGTATAACAGACAACTCTTCTTTAGGAAATCGATTAGTTGCATGAAATGCCGCGTGGTGTACAAATTTCTTTCTTTTGTCACGGTTGAAATTTGTATGGGTCTAACATTCCGGAGATTCTTCATTATTTTAAAACTTCACTGAGGCCAATACAAACAACTAGTTTACGCTGTTCCTGCATAATATAAGTCTGCTAAATTTCTTTTTTTTTTTTCAGCCTGCGCATTGGCAGTTCCCCATTTAGGTAAGTTCAAGGTAAAGTAGGCCTTTTCAAGGTCTAGCAAATGTATTTTGCATTTTATTTAGTATAATTTGTGTAGTTATTGGATCTTACCAGTTTCAAGCCTTCGCCAGAAGCTTCCCACGACATTTTCATCGGTTTTAGGTGTTTATTCTACCTGAAACTTCATTAACAACATTGCTCAAATAAAATTAAGTATGACTTCTCCTTTCTGTGCTCAATAGCTTGGATACCATACTGTATCATGTATCAGTCCCATTTAGTCAAACTGAACGTGTGTCTCTTACAGGTTAAGCGTGGCTGGAGATAACGCTCTGGGTTTCGGCCCTTAGGCCCAGATTTCAAACTAAGACGCTCTGATACCATATGTAATGCCCATATAATTTTAAACATCATTAAGTGTCCTAAACATTTTAAGAAAGTAACTGAAACAAAACTTCATAACATGATATTGACTTTTATAACAACAACTTCAGTAACTTGGATTTATCAATAAATACTAAATTGTTTACAGTATGAAATAAATACACAACTTAACAAGTACCTGGATCTGATGCTAATTTCTATTGCCTCTTTGCTTTGCTGCTGCCTTTTTTCTCCTTGCTACACAGATCAACCCTGCCACAAATAGGAAAATAACTGCCCAAAACTACTGTCCTCCCTGCCAACTAGGAAAACTACCTAGCTCTAGGATATCTACGGATATCCTGGCCCTCCGTGCCCAAAACCTTCAACAACTCAGTGCCTCCCATGATAAAATGTCATAGTCCAAAACACTCTGTTCCTTGCTCATAGCAAGCCAACAGTCCACAAAATATCACAGGCTCACAGCCAATACCACAGTGCACAGAAAATCGCTGCTCACAGCAAATGCAGAATCTCTGCTCACGGAAAAAGACAATAGTTCTTAGGCCACACAGTCCGCAGAATCCATCCCCGTCGAATGGTGCGCACATCCCCCTCTTCCTGTCCCTTATTCCTCCCTGCCGACTCACACACTTAATCCTTCAACCACCCTCCG
This sequence comes from Picea sitchensis, assembly GCA_010110895.2. Classification (NCBI taxonomy): domain Eukaryota; kingdom Viridiplantae; phylum Streptophyta; class Pinopsida; order Pinales; family Pinaceae; genus Picea; species Picea sitchensis. The sequence goes on along the minus strand of SNQJ01S0018990.1, from coordinate 146,604 downwards.
TCCTCTGTCCTTCGTCATGAGTTAATGTTTTATCTTCTCGGGATCCATGGCTATCCCTCTCTTCATACGCCACCATTTTTATATCATTTTTCATTGATCTTTTAATTTTATTTCACAGGTCATTAAATGTGATATGTAGTTTGAATTATTACTCAGTTAACCATAATTAATTTCTTTTAATTAATTTTACTTTATAATCTTTAAACATGTATCCAATTAGGGTCGTTACATTTGGGCTATATAAAAAACCCTGGACGATAATGTGTGAGGATGAATCTAAAACCCAACTCACTATTAAAAAAATTTACAAATGCTAACCTTAATTATAACTACATTAAAACAAAAAATTAAACTATGGAAGATTAGGGCTATGGATCAGGTGCACGCTTAGGGTAGAGTTTATGGATAATGTTTTAGTTGTGGGTAGGGAAGATAGCTGTATACATAATACGACTACCGGTATGGTAGACAAAGATCCCAACCACACACACCACAATAATATTTTGAAACATGTGAAATCCGAAACACTTGCTCATTTCTCTCAATTGAAATAGTGGCCATGGAAAACTTCCAATTCATTTCGGTACTCTACACTTACCAGTACACAAATTGTTGTTTATCTTACCTGCAATTTATAGCCACAACGGAATCAGACAAAATTTACACATTATACCCAACAACGCAAACAGTTGAAATGGTGCTCAGCTCCATACAAAGATTAATAATAGGAGTTCCATAATATTATTAATTATTTACATTACAATGCTTATCACGATCGAACAAACAAATAAAACCTGACAAATTACTTCTTCAGTGAAAGAATGAAAATTATTTAAAATGAATCGGTATGGGCAGTATGGCTAGATTTGGTGATATAATCCACAACAGAATGGAGTGGCTGAAAGGAAGAATTGGACCATCATGGATATGGCTCGAAGTATGTTGAAAAAGAAGCATCTTTCAAATGAATATTGGGGAGATGCATTTCTATGCTCTGTTTTTATCTTGAATAGAAGTCCGACCAGGACCGTGAGGGATCATGTTCCTCAGGAAGCCTGGGATGGTAAGCCTTGCAATGTTTCTCATTTCAGAATTTTTGGATGTGTTGCATTTGCACATGTGCCTGCAGAAATGAGGAGGAAGTTGGATGACAAAAGTGAGAGCTGTATTTTTGTTTGATACAATGAAGAGTATAGGGCATATAAACTCTACAATCCCATCACCCATAAATATGTAATCAACAGAGATGGTCAATTTAAAGAAGATGAAGCCTGGGATGGAAGTATTGACAAATCAATTTTAGAGGGAGTTGTGTTACCCCATCAAGATGATGACGGAGCTGAGCAGGCTGAAGGATATGGACAGATGGTTCCTCATGCACATACACATGTAGAAAGAAGTCCAACAAGGAAAGCATCAGATTTCAGCCCATCTCAATTTAGAATGCCCAGAACTCATGAGCATGGTGAGCCATCTGGACATGGTGGACATCAAACAGATTCACAGGTAAGCAGTGAATCAGATCCCACTTTAGCTTCATTGAAAAACATATTTAAAGGACATAAAACTCGAAGTTTAAGAGAATTATATGATCAGAATGAAGAGGTAGATTAGATTTCAAATTTTGCATTTATAGCTTATGATCCTGTAAGTTATGATGAAGATGCTAAAGAGAATGTCTGGATAAAAGCAATGGATGAGGAGATTGATTCCATTGAAAGGAATAATACTTGGGATCTTGTCAATTTACCTGAAGGCAAGAAAAGTATTGGTCTTAAATGGGTTTATAAGACTAAGCTAAATGCAAATGGTGAAGTTGAAAAGTACAAGGCAAGACTTGTAGCTCAGGGGTTTAGTCAACAACCCAATATTGATTACAATAAAACATTTGATCCTGTAGCTAGAATTGACACTATGAGGATGGTCATAGCTATTGCAACTCAGAATAGATGGATCATGCATCAGATGGACGTTAAGTCTACATTCTTGAATGGATATTTGCAAGAAGAGGTTTACGTAAGACAACCTCTGGGTTATGAGATTGATAAGCATAGAGATAAAGTTTACAAGTTAAGGAAATGTTTATATGGATTGAAGTAGGCATCCAGAGTTTGGTATAGCAGGATTGATGAGTACCTAATCAGCGTTGGATTCAGTAGAAGTCCAAGTGAACCAAATCTATATACAAAGGTTAACCAAGAAGGTAAAATTTTGATTGTCTGTTTGTATGTTGATGACTTGATTTTTACTGGAGATCTATCTGTAGAAGACTTTAAAAATGCCATGAAAACAGATTTTCAGATGACTAATTTAGGATTGATGAAGTATTTTCTTGGAATTGAAGTGAATCAATCTGATGATGGAATTTTTATTTGTCAAACTAATTATTCAAATGAAGTATTAAAAATATTTAGAATGTTGAATTGTAAACAAGCTGCAACACCTATGGCAACTGGTATTAAACTTAGCAAGTATGATGAGGGATCATATGTTGATCCAACTATGTATAAAAGGCTGGTTGGAAGCCTTATGTACTTAACAACAACCAGACCTGATATTATGTTTGTTGTATGTTTGATTTTCAAATTCATGGAAACTCCGAACAGTACTCATTGGCAAGCAGGAAGGATCTTGAGATATGTTGTTGGAACAACTGATTTTGGTATCCGATATATAGTAATCTTAAACTTTGAGCTGATAGTATATACTGATAGTGATTTTGCAGGGTCTATTGACGATAGGAAGAGCACATCTGGGTATGCGTTCAGTCTTGAATTTGGAGCGGTGGCATGGGCATCAAAGAAACAACCCATTGTGACTCTATCTTCTACTGAAGTAGAGTATGTTCCAACAGCTGCATCTGCATGTCAAGATGTGTGGATGAGAAGCATTTTGAATGAATTGTTGCATAACCATAATGATACAACTCAAATTATTTGTGACAATAAATATGCCATTGCAATGTCAAAGAATCACGTCTTTCACAAACAGAGTAAGCACATTGATACGAGGTATCATTTCATTCGAGAGTTGGTAACTGGTAAAGAGATTTCTATTCATTTTTGTCGATCTGAAGAACAATTTGCAGACATATTTATGAAGCCTTTGGGAAATGAATTGTTTAAAATCCATAGAAGTAATATTGGGGTTTGCAATTTGTAATGCATTTGTTTACAACAATTTTGTTTTACATGTTTTTTTCTTTGAAATGATTAAGAGGGAGTATTCCAATATGTAATCATTTCTCACCATTTTTGTAAACGGTGAAATGGTGGCCATATTGACCCTTCAAGACTCGAGGGCCAACCTCCAATTACTAATTTGTCTTACATTGCTTAAACGGTGGCCGCCTCAACCTTTCAAGGAAACCAAACTCCAACTGCCTTGATTAAACCCTTTTACAAGATCGAAGGGGCATTTTGATTAGTGTTAAAATATCACAGTTGAAGTTGTAATTTGAAATATGACAGACAAGAAGCTTGAAAGATTTCTCTGAATAAAAAATCTGTGTTGAGGAGTGCTCTACATTGTTGATTTTAGTATAGAGTTCGTAAACTCTATTTCTAGTTTTTTTTTTTGAATCATCTATCGGTTTGTTCCATTCAATTACTTTCCGTTCAAATTGCAGACCACCATAAATATTTCAAGTGTTGAGCTCCCGGGTTCCTCTTAATATAGTGATTCACAAGTTTCTGTCTTATCTCACTTCTGTGCTTGGTGCTTCCAATCATCGAGACCTGAAGTCCCAGGCCCACAACCCATTTCGCAATTCGACAATTCTTGTAGTTTCTTGTCTTTGCGTCGAGGGTTTGTGATCCCCGAATACTGAACCCTGATTAACCTCTGTACTTGACGTTAATTTTGCTTGACCCACAGGCTTATCACGTTTCATGATTCGGGAGTTCTTGTGGTGTTTTTGTTTTGGTGTCTAGCATCTGTAAATGTTGAAATCTGAATTGGGATCTACCTCCATTTTTTTTACAAAGGTTTCTATAATTTGTGATTCTGCTATGTTTAGGTATGTTTAGGTATTCTCTCTTTCTAGTTAATTAATTTTTCCAAACCACTTCACACGGTAATGGATAAAAACCCACAGAATAAAAATAAAATAACCCTGCACAGTTTAAAAATAAATAAAAAATATCAAATAAAAGAATAATTACTGATGCAGTTAAAACCCTGAGGGACGCATGACTTTTAATCATGGACCTGAAGAAGAATTTTACTTTTATTAACAACATAGATGATTTTAGAGGCAAAATTTTTCTCATGGGCAAAATTAAGCGGCCTCCAATTTTTTATTGGGTGAATTTTTTGTAGTAGAGTGATTTTTTTAAACTTATATCACTAGCTCGTAATTTATTTTAGGGGAAAAATCATGTACAGGGTTAGCCCATGTTTTTAGGAGGGATAGAGGAAAAAAAATTATATTTCGCCCCTGAAATTCGGAGGGACAAGCTTGCATTAGCCAAATTTCTATAAATATGGAAATTTTTGATAGCATCTTCGCCTTGCCATTTGGTAAAATCGGGGTTTATGGTTTAATTCGCCCCGATTTTGTGGTATGGGCACTCAGTAGCTATCCCACTTGGTATAAATTGTATGGGATCTACCCATACATGCATTCCACAGTTTACCTTTCATATCTTCGTGCTTATTTGGATTTCCCCTTTGGGCCTTGACGGAACGAAGGTTTACCTTTCATATATTCATTCTTGTTTCCCCTTTGGGCCTTGACAGAATGAAAAAAAGGGAAAGAGAATCGAGATGTCAGTCACTGTCCTTTGTTTCCATCAAGCAAGTGGTGTTACGATGTAGCTGCGACTCACCTGTCCACCATCCAGAGATTCGAGAGGTGCTTTAATTGGAATCTATTTGCTAAAATTTGATGTTGATTTATGATGTGAAAGCTTGTTCATGAGGCTAAGGGAAATGGTTTATCAACCACATTGGAAGTAAACTAGGTGTGAAAATTCCTTTCTCTTTAGTTTCTTTTGTATTTTGTTAATGGAAATAATGTGGTTTGCATCTAATACCTTAAAGAGGTGTTGCATTAGTTTATTTTATTAACAAAATTCACCTTTGAACTGAGCTCGAAGGTGGATCTCTTTGAGATCCCTTCCTTCATAAATTTCTATATTAATTTCTATCCATTTAGGGACTGTTGTAGCATATATTTTTCATCTTGGTTTTCCCACAAAACATTGTTTGAGCAACATTGAGTCTTCCCCACTGACCCAATTTTCCCAATCTAGAATCCATGCATTTGTCCTCCCTTTCAACCAATGTAAAATATATAAAAGAAATACATTATTTATTTTCTGGTTTGCAAATTTGGAAATTACAGTTGAAATAAATAGAAATTAGATTTTCTATAAGTCTAGGAAACCTTTCATTTCATCATCTTTGACTAGACTTATTTTTTGTTTTCATAAATATGGAATTTGTGCTACAATCTCCTTAGAAACCATATTTATTGTATTTCCTAGATACCCTTTCCATTCCTTATACCTTTGGACTTAGTTTGCTTAGGGAATCCCCCTTTGTGTTGGAGGACAACTAGCCTAAAGTGATGCAAAACACTACCAAGGTGACAATGGATATTTTTCCAAGTTGCCCTTAGTGTCTCACTTGGTGATTGGTAATTTTTCACCTCAAGTGAGAATTTGGAAGGTAATATTTTGGCACTATTTCGAGGGATAAAGTCCATTTCCCCAATTCTTGAATTTCATATTCATAATATTGATGAGCCGAGTTGAAATCTTATTGTAAAAGATCATCTTCTGACTCCACAAAATGAATTTTTTCCTAAGAAGTAATATACAAGAAAATATTCCCCGGATGGGGTGACAATGGGAGCCACTTGTCTAGAGGATCAACTAGGAGATAGCCACCATGGCATCAACCACGTGACAGATGCGTGCCTCCCCCCCCCTCCACCTTAATGCTATTAAATCCACTTTGCATGAGATAGGGCGCCATTAATATTAGTGCTCCCTTCTCTAGCTATCCGTCCCCTTGATGGACCAACGCCATTTCTATGCTTTTACTCTGTGCATGTGTTGGTTTAATGGATGGAACCAACTCCTCGGTTATGAATTGCACCAGAGGTACTGTATGCCTCATTTTCATGTGGCTGATTTCTCCATAGGTCGACCTTCTGCTCAACTGCTCCTACTCCTGTTATCGTTATCTCCTAGTTGTTTCTGCCCTCATTATCTCTCAAAGATGCTGAGACAGAGGGGGATGTCCAAATGAGGCTCAGCATGGTAGCTGAGCTGACTATGTCTGGCCCTCTGCCCCCGACCTGTAACCTCCCACAGTTCCTCCTCCTCGTTTCCTTCCTCTTCCTCCTCCTTGGCGAAGTAGAGTCATATTCCCGCCCTCTTATTGTCTTTTTCTTATAGGTTGGAGTGGTTGGATTTTCTGGGGACTTCTCTGGGATTTCACCCAGCCCCCCTGGGAGATTTAGCCTCCGCTTCACAGTCAGTACTAGTGGCTCCTCCCAACTTGCTGTCCCAGTTTCCCTCCTAGTCACCCCATGCCCTGCTACTCGGTGCTCACTCTCAGGGTGATGGCCATGAAGAAAGTTAAGGTTCACTTCAGCGGCCTCACTCCCACATTGACCCTGAATTTGAAATGAAAATAGGCCTTGCACTGTTGCAAGGCCTGGTGTTTGAGCTACGCTAGGAATTGGATGATCTACGGTTTCACTTGGTCCTTGCATATTATGGATCGGAAAGAAACACAATTCCTACAATTTCTTTCAGCATTGCAGGATGCCCACCACCCCTCAGCAGGTGAATCACACACAACAGAGGTTGAGCCACCAGTCTTGGAACCAGCTCCACCACTTGGGACCTCGGAGAACACTGCACTAGTCAAGGAGGAGGACACACCACTACTCCTGCATGAGGATGTAATGCAGGAGGACGCGACACCAGTTGAGGAGGAGCCAGCTCCTCTCGGGGACCTGACACTCGGCCCCACCACAGACGTAGGGCCGCACTACAACCCTGCCACTTGACATGAAAAGGTGGCTCTTTTATTTTTCTCTATTGGATGGTCGTATAAAGATTGTTTTTCCTCATGGATGCTATAGTGATAATATGTGTCAATTTCTGTCTATGTCAATTATTGTCAAGATGGTCACTTGTAGGAACCCGAATTTCGCTTTTTTGTTATATGTTAGTAGAAAGGTCAAGTTGTAATATTTTGTTGTTAAGACTTGTAGAAGTTTTTCTATGACTGGAAGTTTAAGACTTGAACTATGGAACTGTTCAGCTGGCTGAGCTGGTTTCCCCTTGGGGAAGCTCAGTGTTTACAGCCTGGAACAATAAGATGATTTTGTAATCTTTGATTTTGGAAGGTTTTTTATACAATCTTACTTACAAAAACAATATATATACACAAGAAAATATTCACAAGGATTTGTTCACCCGATCCCATAAATTAAGAGATATTATAGAAGAAGGGTAAAACAATTAGCCCATGATTGTAGAATTCAAACAACCAAGACATTGACATTGTTGAAGATATAAGGTGTTTTCTTGAAAGTGACCTTGGTTCTCCTAGCATAGTCATCATCGTTTCACCTTGGTTGGATGAAATTTACAAGCCCCTTAACTTTACAAACATCAATGTGTATCCTCATGATATACCAAATAAATCCATATACAATTTATTCTAATTCAAGGGGAACAATGTTGTATCTACTTGAAATCACTGGAATGCTTGCATGAGTATGATCACCAAGCATTGTATTGGGCATCTAGATCTTCTGATGAAGTTGTGTGTTGTATGCTTGGAATAATATGCCATGGATTGGTTTATTAGCTATCAGATAATAACATTAGCACCAAGGATCAGTGGGAGAGTGTCTTCTCTAAAAAATGGGGAGACCGTAAAGATAACAAGTATTTATTGGTTTCCCTCGATGGTGTTAAGATAAATAAAAATGAAATTGTAGAAGAGTTCAACAATAGGTTTAACCAAATAGTGAAAAGATTGCATACATATATTAAACCTCCAAAGGCAACCATCTTTATATATTACCTCGATGCATTTGATGGATATCTTTCCTTCAAGATAAGAGAAAAATATCCCCAGAACCTTAAGGCAGCCCAAGATTCAACAATAAAAATTGATAAGAAAATGATTGCATATGGTAAAAAAAAAA
>SNQJ01S0018990.1:96545-117780 GCA_010110895.2 Picea sitchensis | reverse complement strand
ACCAACTAGTGACATGTTTGTTGAAGACCTAAACTTGCACAAGTGGGTGAACTTGGCAATTCCAAATAGAGTGAAGGAGGTGATTGATAGCAGTCTTTTTAGAGAGGTGGATGGAGATGAATTTGAAGAAAATAATGTATACACATGTCTACTTTCTTTACTATCTGTTGGTTTGCTTTGTTCCAAAGATTCATCTGAAGAAAGACCAACTATGAGAAATGTGGTAATGATGTTGGAGAGTATCAGAGAAAAAATGATGGCAAATGCACTTGCTTCTAAGATATTGAAATGAAGCATATCTATTTTTCTTAGCAATACAAATGCAGAAAGAAATGACAAACTTGCCTCGAATGCCCAAAGTTCTTCTACATTGTTGTTTGTGAGAACCACAATAGTAAAATAATTTAGTCTTGCCACATGACTTACAATGGCATGAGCTGTTTTTATGATGTATTATCTATTTGTAATTATTCTCAACATGAAAATTAGATTCTTTTATGACACTACATTATGGGGATTGTAGATCTATGTTACGCGGTTTTGCTAACTATAAATCAATCATTTTCATTAAATAGGTACAGTACCTATATTCCTTTAAGTATTATGCAAGTTAATAAAATAGGAAAAGGTGTCAAGCCTGTCAGAAGAGAAAACAATTCCACAATTTGTTTACCAAGCATTCATAACAATCTCTGAGTTGAAGTTAAAAGAAGCTAGGGTTGTCCTCTAAAAGTTGAGACGATAATATATGATAACTGGAAGTTTTTATTTTTTATTTCAGTCTTATCATATCCGAGAATTTATGACTCTGAAATATGTAGATTCGAATTGTGGAAAAAAAAATCGAAAGGCTTCAATCTAAATTCTACATCTAATTGGGAACATTCCAATATAGTTTTCTTCAACTCAAGTAAAGTTGTAGAATCTTTATACATAACTAACTGCTAGTTTTCTACTGATATTTCATAAGTTATTCCCTTGTTGGATTTAATTTGATGTTCTTCTAGTTATCGCTTGCAATTGCCCTCAAATTTAGCAAATTTGTGTACATTTCGTGGAGCTTTTGCAAATTAAAATAAAATATGTGCAAACCTTGCAACAATTACCGGTTTCTTCGCCTTTCAGAAATACATAGTAAAATGTTGCGTATCTATGCACAACGCCTTCTAAATTTGTTCGAATCAGGTCTTGCAACACTCAAATTAGCTCAAATTGCTTGCCATTGCCCTCAAATTTAGCAAATTCGTGCACATTTGCAAACCTTGCAGCATTACTGGTTTCTTCACCTTTCATAAATATATAGTAATTTGTTGCATTTTGATCCCAAGGAACACCTAGACTTGTTACTTTCACCTATTGACAGGGGAGATGTTTTATAAAAATGGAGGTTTTGTGCTAAGTGGGTCCCACTAGCATCAAATAGACAAAGTGTTTGCTTAATATTGTATAAAGCTAAGATTGTTTCAAATAATAAGTTGTTTCAAATAATAAGCCACAATGAAAGTGTTGTCCATTCCTCATATTTCTTAGTGGCATGTTCATTTCCTAGGTTAAGGTTAATGAAGATGTTATATTACTTTCACATAAAAAAAAAAAATTGCATACATAGATGCTTTGGATCTTAATATTACTATGTCAAAGCTATTTTTATATACATGGATTTTTTTTCTTAAAATGGATTCGTTGTCTTCATTCCCTTTTCTATAGAAATTTTTAAGGACAAAATTTTGTCATTGAGTGAAATTTAAGGTATTTAAAAAATAAGTTAAATTTTGTCATTGAGTGAAATTTAAGGTATTAAAAAAATAAGTTTTGACAATTTTTCACATTATTGGACTATTATAAATTAGTTCATAAAATATAATGAGGCTTCATACCAAATAATATTTAGCTAATACATTTATAAAGAGGGGAAACATTTATGCAGTTTCCTCTTCTCTATTTTCTACCATTATAATAGGAATTCTCCTTAAAAAATTCAACCATCTACCATTCTAAAATAAGTCGAACAATTTTACAAGATCATTTCATCCTAAATATTTATGGATGCCATACAATTGTGCATTGTAATGAGTTCATAGATGGATGCATTTTATTTGCATAGTGGTGCAAATTACTTAATAATATTGGGTACCTATTCCTCAGAGCAAATGCTAATGTTGGGTTTGGTTATTTGATGATTGTTGAAGCATTTCAAATAATCTAAAGAAATACTCCATGCACTTCTTATTGGAGTTACTTCACACACACCTAGGATTTATTTTTCCTAAGGTTTGTCCTTGTTTCTTATTCATAATTAGTTATTATCTAGTCTCCTATATTTTAGGGGAGAATATTCCACTTGGAGAATATTTTCTTTTAGTTGACACTTCAGTTTGACTAGTTGAGTTGAGTTTAGATGTTGCATTGGTTTTGTCACCATGCAACATTGGGATCATCACCATGCTAATGCACACTTGCCTTGGGATCATCACCATACTAGCACATTACCCTTGATTCCTTTATCTACTCCTCACTACTCTTTGTTCAGTCAGTTAACTAAAGACTAGTTGACTAGTTAACTCAGCTAGGTGGCAGTGCACTCTCGTAACTGCCCGAGAGACTAGACTAGGTGGCAGTTCACTCCCGTAACTGTTGGTGTGTGTCCATATCACTCTATACCACCACTATGGTGCATTGGTTCTCCTCCAGTGCGCCTTCATTGAGTTATACAGAGTATATCATGTGTAAATTATTCATTATTCATAACAGTTAATGGGAATTCTTCTATTCTTTCTCTCCTTCTTCTTCTTTCTCAATTTCTCTCTGCAAATGTGTGTAGTATTTTATATCTAGATATATTATGTGCAGGTTCAATACATTTACATGGTATTAGAGCCAATGGACTGCTAAGAAAAGCTACACTATTTTTTTTTTTTGCAGGTACAAAAGATTGAAGACAACGGGAAGATGGATTTCCAAAAATAATTCATTCTTACACCTTACAACTACTTTGCACGGATTCCTCAAAAAGAGAATCACATCACATGGTTTCCTCAAAAGTAGTATATTCTTCATTGGATGCATGCAAAGGTCCCCCTATTCTGATGGGGGACAACTCTTTTGTCAAAGTTACTAATAAACGAAGGATTGGACTCACCAACGAAAGCTTCGAGAATGTGTTGTACGTTCCCAAAATTTCTGTCAACCTTCTCTCCATGTATCAGATGAATAATTCTAACACTGGAAATAAATTCATATTCACACCAAATGTCGTGGACATCTATGACATGAAAACCAACTCCATGGTTGCTACTGGTGAAGTAAATCACTGGTCTAGATTGTAAACTCTTTTTGAATTCATTGAACCTGATTATGCTTTACTGCTTACTCATGCTGATGAAAGTAGTAGGATATGGCACAAAATGTTTGCACATTTGAATTTCATATACATGTAACAAGTTAGCAAGCAAACATTGGTTGATGGTCTACTAGACATCCATTTCTCCAAGGGAGTATGTGAGGGATGTGTTCTTGGAAAACACCCTCAAGAGAAATTCGACAAAGGAAAGCCTCAGAGAGCTTCTGCACCTTTATATATGATCCACAATGACCTTATGGGTCCTTTTCCACATCCATCCATCAGCAAAGCGAGGTTTTTTCTCATTTTTGTTGATGATTTCTCACATTTTACATGGATCTACTTTCTCAGGAAAAAATATGAGGTCTTTCAACACCTCAAAGATTTCAAATCCCTGGTTGAGACACAGTCCGGAAAGAAGATCAAAGTCCTTCGAATTGATAATGGGGAAGAGTATGTCAATCATGATATCCATGATATTTTCCATGAGGCAGGGATTCAGTTGCAACACACAATTCCCTATACTCTGCAACAAAACGGAGTTGTTGAGAGGAAAAATAGATCTCTAAAGGAGATGGCATCTTACATGTTGCATGCAAAGTCACTACCACGGAGACTATGGGCCAAAACACTTAATTTTGAAACATACATCTAAAAAATATCTCCCAATATATCATAAGACCCCCTGTGAGGCTTGGAGTGGCCTCAAACTGGAAGTGACCCACTTTCACATTTTCGATTCACGTGCATGGGTTCAGATTCCCTCTGAAAAGAGGAAGGAACTTGATCCATAGAGAATTGAGTATATTTTTGTTGGATACTCTGACGCTGTGAAGGGATATAGGATTATTGATCTTTCCTCAGACTGTCTCATCATTGAGCGTAGTGTCCAATTCGAAGAAAGTGTCTCGCATGTACCTCAACAGCCGCATGCAGACACCTTCATTATTCCACATGTACAAGATAACAAAAATGCACATGCCGACTCTTCTTCAGAAGAGAGATCTGATTCAAAGGACTCAGATGATTCAGACTCAGAGTCAGTACATTCAGATGCAGATTCAGGGCATCCAAATGCAGTTACAGAGCTAGAGAAGAGGCCCAAGTGGGCACCGACTACTCTTCAGGATGAAGGGGATCTCGTTGGTGATCCAATCAATATTAGGAGGACTTGATCTGATTTCGAGAAGCCTCCTATTGCACTCACTTCCACTGAATCATTTCCCTCCAAGAATATTTTCTTGGTTCAATATTCAGATCCACATTCTTATGGCGAGGCTATTGGAAATCCCTTTTGGGAATTTGCCATGCAGGAGGAGTACAACTCCCTCCTCGAGAACTATACTTGGGATCTGGTTCCCCTTCCTTCTGGGAGGAAACTTGTCAGATGCAGATTGGTCTATAGGACCAAGAGCGCAATAGATGAACAAAATAGCAGATACAAAGCCAGGTTTGTTGCCAAAGGCTTTCAGTAGGTGCATGGCATTGACTATGATGAGACCTTCACTCTAGTAGCGAAGATGGATTCCATACGATTAGCACTTGCTATTGCGAAAACCAAGGGATGTGAAGTCCATCAGATGGATGTGAAGAATGCATTTCTTCACGGTGATCTCTCCGAGGACATCTATATGGAGCAGCCCCAGGGATTTATGCAGAACTCATCTTTGGTCTGTCGACTAAAGAAGTCCCTTTATGGACTCAAGCAGGCTCTGAGGGAATGGTATGCCAAGATGGATTCATACCTATTGTCACAGAAATTTGTACATTGTAAATCAAACCCGAATGTCTATATGCTCAGGACGGTTGATTCACTTCTACTCTTAGTTCTATATGTTGAACATTAGTTGCTTGACTTCAACAATTGTTATAGTCAAGAGGATTCTACATGACAAGTTTTTGATGATGGAAATGGTCCACTACACTTCTTCCTTGGACTCGAGATCAGTCAGGATGCATTAGACATCAAACTGTCTCAGGCCAAGTATGCACGAGATCTCCTTGAGAGATTTCACATGAAAGACTACAAGTCTGCTCCGACTCCTTTCCTATCAGGAGTCAAACTTGATGATGGTAGGGATACTCCACCGGTTGACAAAACATTGTACAGACATCTAGTGGGGAGCTTGTTGTATCTCACACACTCCAGAACAAACATCTCCTATGAAGTTGGTGTAGTTTCCAGGTTCATGAAGGAGCCACATGAGCTACATTGGAAGGCTACAAAGTGTATCCTTCAATATGTACATGACACCATCACCTTTCAGATTCATTATGCATCAGACTCGACATTGTATCTCATCAGGTTTACTAATTCTGATTGGGCTAGTGATGACACTAATCGCAAGTCCACATCTAGTTACTTACTCAGTCTTGGTTTCAGGCCTATTTGTTGGTCGAGAAAGAAGAAAGCTGTCATTTCTCTATCTTCAGCTGAGGCAGAGTACAGAGGGGTTGTTAACATAACCATTCAAGCTATGTGGATATAACATTTTCTCACTGAGTTAGGCATTTAGTTTCATCGGTTGATCGTCATCTAGTGTCACAACCAGAGCACTCTGAAGTTCTGCAGAGATCCAGTTCAGAGGCAGTAGGCAAAGCACATTGAGATCCACATGCACTACATCCAGGAATTATTACACCTGGGGATCATCGACCTATAGTTCTATACTTCAGAAGAACAAACAACAAACATCTTCACCAAGACCTTCACTGAGCATAAGTTCCATTCTCTATGAAGTCGTCTTGGAGTGAAGGACACAGTTTCCTAACAACTGTAGTTATTATTTTACATACATTTTACCTTTAGGCGGGGGGGGGTTTCCCATGAGTTTTCCCCTCTTTCCTCACTTTATTTCAGTGTATCTTTTGTATTTGGGTACCTAACATATCCTCGTTTCTGGGACCCATTCTTTATTTTCACCATAGTGATGTTGAGGGGGGGTGTTGGAGTTACTTCACACACACCTAGGATTTCTTTTTCTTAAGTTTTATCCTTTTTTATTATTCATAATTCGTCATTATCCAGTGTCCTATATTTTAGGGGAGAATATCCCACCTGGAGAATATTATCTTTCAGTTGACACTTCAGTTTGACTAGTTGAGTTGAGTTTAGATGCTGCGTTGATTTTCTCACCATGCAACATTGGGATCATCACTATGATAATGTGCACTTTCCTTGGGATCATCACTATACTGGCTCATTACCCTTGATTCCTTGATCTACTCCTCACTACTCTTTGTTCAGTCAATTAACTGAAGACTAGTTGACTAGTTAACTCAGCTAGGTGGCAGTTCACTCTCATAGCTGCCTAAGAGACTAGACTAGGTGGTAGTTCATTCCTGTAGCTATTGGTGTGTGTCCAAATCACTCTACAACACCACTATGGCACATTGGTTCTCCTCCAGTGCACATTCATTGAGTTATACATAGTATATCATGTGTAAATTATTCATTATTCATAACGTTTAATGAGAATTCTTCTATTCTTTCTATCCTTATTTTTCTTTCTCAATTTATCTCTACAAATGTGTGTAGTATTTTCTAGCTAGATATATTCTATGAAGGTTCAACACATTCACACTTCCATGTCCTCTCACCTTCGGAGAAGATGCGAAGAATATAATTTCCTTTTATTTCCTTTTATTTTCTCTAAATAGTTGACCCCTGAATTTGTCCCTAATACTTTTCACTGGATGATGCCTACACACTATTTTCTAATGCAATAACATATACTTCTTAACTACTATAACACTATGGAATGACCTTTACTAGTTTCATTCTTAGTTTTCCACAGGGAGAATATATACACTCATGTCACTAGCTCTAATTCATCTCCTAAATTACCTCTACTATTTTCATTCATAGTTTTCCACATGGATAATATATACACTCATGTCACTAGCTCTACTTCATCTCCTAAGATTGACCTTCTCACTTATGGCACTATAATTTCCACTTTCAGATGATTCTTTTTCACACTTTAATTTTTGTGATGTGTTTACTTCGATCTCTTTGTTGTTCCTTATGCTTACTTTCAAATAGATTGATGCAATCCTAAACACTACTAATCCTTTTGATATGTTGGTATTTTGAATAAGCTATGACTCTTGTCTGTCATCACCATTACTACCAATATCCTTATGACAATTATCCTTATTGAAAATTCCTAACTCTACTAGGTTTTTCATCGACATGGATACTATTTTTAATCACTCCAAATCTTCTTGTCCTTGTCTAAACTCGTCTTGCTGGAGAAGAGAACATTTTTCCAGGGGAACTTAATATTGATTTACTTGTGTTAGCTTGATATTTTTGTGGTTTTCTAATCCCATGGTTAAAAATGTTGGAGAAGAGAACATTTTTCTAGGGGAACTTAATCTTGGTTGGCTTGTGTTAGCTTGATATTTTTGTGGATTTCTAATCCCATGATTAAAAATTGAAGACTTGCCTTGATAACTGGTTTGTTAATGCTAGCCTTTTAAAATGGATTTTTTTTCCCTTGGCGAGATTTCCTAGTGGTTGATAAGATTATTCCCATTAGATTAAGAGGATATTATTTCACGATGAGCGTTTTAATTCCTTGGTGGTCCTCCCTTGGTCATGCTACAGTTCCTTACCCCATGTCCCTTACTTCACCTTGGGTGTAATATGTTATCACCTTTCTTGGATAAAGTATTAAATTAATCATCAAATACTATCACTTTGTATATAGACATGTCAGATCCTGAAGATCAGTTTTTTGCACAATCTCTCCATGGGCATGAATCCTTTCATTTTTAATGCAAGGACATAAACTTGTTGTATACATATTTGTGGATAATACATCCCTATTAGTATGAATAGTTTTGCATAGGCATAACATGGCTTAGTATTATTATAAATGCATTTTTCTTATCATTCCTCTTCCCATTGGGGCAGGCAC
This sequence comes from Picea sitchensis, assembly GCA_010110895.2. NCBI lineage: Eukaryota > Viridiplantae > Streptophyta > Pinopsida > Pinales > Pinaceae > Picea > Picea sitchensis. The sequence goes on along the minus strand of SNQJ01S0018990.1, from coordinate 109,515 downwards.
ATGTGAGTAGCTTACTGTAAATGATGGACTTTTGGAAATTTTTACTTTTAGATACTGTGAGTAATGCTCGAGGTTTCCAATTTCTAACTTTGTCTATTGGTTCAACTAGTTATCCAAGGAGAACAACTTGTCTCTAGTATACCTAAGTTGTGAGTCCTTGCAAAAGTGCTTACTTGGGAGTACATTTTCATAGAGACACAGGAAAAACATGGAAGAATGTGGATGAAATTAGAATTGCCTAAATTAATCCCTATCTTATGCAAAAAAACAAATCCTTCTGCAAAGTGGCTTTGTTGGAAGTCGATCATCTGTTCTCGGCAGGGATAATTTTAAGGATGGGAATTTATCTCAAAATCTAGAAACCTTGGAGAATCTTACTAGTCCTTAATATACAAACTATAAAATGTTTGACGATGCTTTTGTACAAATATTCAAATTTCTAAGCATTTTATATATTTTCTATAAAATTTGGTCTATTTTTAATGTAAGCTAATTTTATTCTATAGAACTTGGGGCAATCACTTTTAGACAAAAATAGAAATTGGTGCATCATTTTTTTGGAAAAAGCATAAAAAATTAGCCCATGGGTGATATATAGCCCCTAGAATTTTTCCTGGTCAACTTCCTGGACCCAGGAATTGGGATAATGAAGCGAATTATCAACAAAGACATATACACTACCAACACTTCTAATCTATTCCAATTTTCATTTCTACTCTCTATGACTATGGTGTTCCCTTTATGGTATTCTCGTGTCCATTTCCATATTTGGCCCGATCTTTAGAATATTTCTTTATGTGCATTGGAAAATTAACACAGTAGCATATTTGATAAGGAGAACCAACTCTGGATCATTTTTACTGACTGTGGTGAAATATGGATATGTGATAATAAAATTTGGAGTATCTGACAATGTAGATGTCATCAATTGACCTACTAATTGATAATCAAAGCATAAGAGTATGTTTTTACTAATTACTAGACAACATCTATCATCCCTCTTATTTTGGTTCTTCTTTAATGTTGAAAATTATGTTTATTTATTATAGAGAAAAATGAGAAAGTTTATGGTTGATGTATTCTCAATTTTATATCCTCCTATAGGAGGATATAATTAGAGAGAGAAAATAGGTGTGTACCCCTTGCTTTAAAATTGTCACTATTACAAATATCTTTAATTCCTTTTGATATTTCCAAGTTTTATAAATATTGATATTTTTGAATTATATTTGGTGATATGTTTTGGTATTTTCCTACTATTTTTAAAGTTTTTTTTTTTGTGTTATTGGTAATATATTCCCCAAAATAATATTTTCAATAATATTTTAAATTTAAATAGAAGTATAAGGATTAGAGAGTTATTGAATATCATCACAATCTTAATACAGGAGACTAATACACCTTAATCTATAGGTCCATTCATACAAACATAGTTTCTTTTTTTTTTGTTTTTATGTGGTTCACACCACAGAAGACCGATACTCGCCATGTCCATGGAAAACACCCCTTGAAATCCATGAGAGATCATGGGGAGGCTAAGCATTTTCAGAAAATTGAGGGCTCAACAACAAGAGCATCATATAGACCCATTTAAGGGCATCACATGTCACTTACAAGAAATTGAACCTAGGTGGGGAGGGTAACAACCATTCCTCCCAACCACCCAAGATACATCCAATGGACATAAAAACATAGTTGTTGTTGTTGAATAGTTCTTCTTTCAACCCTAGGTATGATCTGATACCATGTTGAAATTTCCCTCAACCTAGCACCAGACAGTTAATTCCAAGAAAAATATATTTACTAAATTAAAGCACAACCAGGTTACTCAATGAAACATGCAGCAGAAGCATAAACAAGGAAACAAAATCAAGCACATAAGAACACCAAGAATTTTGGGTAAACCTTTGGAAAAACCTCGGAGTGAAAACTAGCCCAATGATTCTTTTATTAAGGTAAAATTAGGGCTCCTGTAACATGGATAATGACCCACTGAGAGAATTATACACTTCAGGAAAAACTGAAGACTCATGCGCTTCTGTACGACCTTGTACCATCATGTTTCCCAATACATCCATGATTTCCCTTCTTTGACATGTGGACATCAGTTACTTTCCCTTCTTTGGCCCACGTATATCCACATCTGTCTCCATTGAGACCCTCGAATGTGTATCGAAATCCTATATGGAAAACTTCGTATGACTCTGTTCTTCCATGTGGCTTCTATCCTCTGAAAACCACCTATGGCTACTTCTTTTGTCTCCTCCTTGACTTGTATGACCTCTATATGAAAGTACTTCTCCACCTATGAAGATATTGAATCATGATCCTTTGTGATCAAACCCTCTCATCAATACTTGGATGAACTCTCTTCACCCAACTGGTGAGATATCCTCACTCTAGTGTAAGCAAAATTCCTTCTTTCCTCCTACACTCCTCACACTAGAATTTTTTTCTTTTCTATCCTCAACCTTGGTCTCTCACCAAGTCTCTCACAAGTGTATCTCACACAAGTCCCTACCTTGGTCTCTCAACCTCTCGTCAATAGTACCGATTGTGTTGACTCCGTCATCATAGGTGTCTTCCTCCTTATCCTAGTCTTACTTTTATAATCATGAGTTACAATCTATTTCTAATATTCAAAGTGATCTATGGTTGAGATTACTTCTCACACCCACTTAAGATTTAGATTACATGTTGCATGCTAAGCATGTCCTTAAATAACTTATTTCATGAATAAATACAATTTTACTTTAATTAATTCCTTCTAACTAATTATACTTTCTCAGGAAAAAATTTGAGGTCTTTCAACACCTCAAAGATTTCAAAGTTCTGGTTGAGACACAGTCTGGAAAGAAGATCAAAGTCCTTCGAATTGATAATGGGGGAGAGTATGTCAATCATGATATCCATGATATTTTCCATGAGGCAGGGGTTCAGTTGCAACACACAGTTCCCTATACTCCGCAGCAAAACGAAGTTGTTGAGCGGAAAAATAGATGTCTAAAGGAGATGGAAACTTGCATGTTGCATGCAAAGTCACTACCACAAAGACTATTGGCCGAAGCACTTAGTTTTGAAACATACATCTAAAAAATATCTCCCCATATATCTGTCAAGGATAAGACCCCCTACGAGGCTTGGAGTGGCCTCAAACTGGAAGTGACCCACTTTTACATTTTCGATTCATGTGCATGGGCCCGGATTCCCTCTGAAAAGAGGAAGGAACTTGATCCACAGAGAATTGAGTATATTTTTGTTGGATACTCCGACACTATGAAGGGATATAGAATTATTGATCTTTCCTCGGACTGGCTCATCATTGAGTGTATTGTCCAATTCGAGGAAAGTGTCTCGCATCTACCTCAACAGCCTCATGCAGACACCTTCATTCTTCTACCTGTACGAGATGATGAACATGCACATGCCGACTCTTCTTTAGAAGAGAGATCTGATTCAAAGGACTCGGATGATTCAGATTGAGAGTCAGTATAGTCAGATGCAGATTCAAGGCATTCAGATGCAGTTGCAGAGCTAGAGAAGAGGCCCAAGTGGGCACCGACTACTCTTCAAGATGAAGGGGATCTCGTTGGTGATCTAGCCGATATTAGGAGAACTCGATTTGATTTCGAGGAGCCTCCTATTACACTCACTTCCACTGAACCATTTCCCTCCAGGAATATTTTCTTGGTTCAATCTTCAGATCCACATTCTTATGGTGAGGTTGTTGGAAATCCATTTTGGGAATCCTCCATGCAAGAGGAGTACAACTCCCTCCTTGAGAACTAGACTTGGGATCCGGTTCCCCTTCCTTCTGGGAGGAAACTTGTCAGATGCAGATGGGTATATAGAACCAAGAGCACAATGGATGGATAGATTAGCAGATACAAAGCTAGGCTTGTTGCCAAAGGCTTTCAATAGGTGCATGGCATTGACTATGATGATACCTTCTCTCTAGTAGAAAATATGGATTCCATACAATTGGCACTTTCCATTGCAACAACCAAGGGATGTGAATTCCATCAGATGGACGTGAAGAATGCATTTCTTCATGGTGATCTCTCTGAGGAGATCTATATGGAGAAACCTCAGGGATTTATGCATGACTCATCTTTGTTCTGTCGACTAAAGAAGTCCCTTTATGGCCTCAAGCAGGATCCAAGGGAATGGTATGCCAAGATGGATTCATACCTGTTGTCACAGAACTTTGTACATTGTAAATCAAACCCGAATGTCTACATGCTCAGGATGATTGATTCACTTCTACTCTTAATTCTATATGTTGATGATTTGTTGATCACTGGTTGCTTGACTTAAGCGATTGTTGTTGTCAAGAGGATTCTACATGAGAAGTTTTTGATGACGGAAATGGTCCGCTACACTTCTTCCTTGGACTTGAGATCAGTCAGGATACATTAGACATCAAACTATCTCAGGCCAAGTATGCATGAGATCTCCTTGAGAGATTTCACATGAAAGATTGCAAGTCTGCTCTGACTCCTTTCCTATCAGGATTCAAACTTGAGGATGGAAGGGATACTCCACTGGTTGACAAAAAATTGTACAGACAGCTAGTGGGGAGCTTGTTGTATCTCACACACTCCAGAACAAACATCTCCTATGAAATTGGCATAGTTTCTAGGTTCATCTAGGAGCAACATGAGCTACAATGGAAGGTTGCAAAGCGTATCCTTCAATACGTACATGGCACTATCACCTTTTGGATTCATTATGCATTAGACTCAACATTGGATCTCATCGGGTTTACTAATTCTGATTGGGCTAGCGATAGCACTGATCGCAAGTCCACATCTGGTTACTCACTCAATCTTGGTTGCAGGCCTATCTGTTGGTCGAGAAAGAAGCAAGCTTCCATTTCTCTATCTTCAGCCGAGGCAGAGTACAGAGGGGTATTTAACATAACCATTCAAGCTATGTGGCTAGAACATTTTCTCACTGAGTTAGGCATTCAGTTTCATCGGTCGATCGTCATCTGGTGTCACAACCAGAGAACTCTAAAGTTCTGCAGAGATCCAATTCAGAGGTAGCGGATGAAGGACATTGAGATCCACATGCACTACATCCAAGACTTATTACACCTATGGATCATCGACCTATAGTTCTGTCCTTCATAAGAACAAACAAAAAACATCTTCACCAAGACCTTCAGTGAGCATAAGTTCCATTCTCTATGAATTGATCTGGGAGTGAAGGACACAGTTTCCTAACAACTGTAGTTCTTCTTTTACATACATTGTACCTTCATGGGGGGGTTTTCCCATGAGTTTTCCCCTCTTTCCTCACTTTATTTCAGTGTATATTTTGTATTTGGGTACCTAACATGGCCTCATTTCTGGGACCCATTCTTTATTTTCACCATAGTGATGTTGAGGGGGGTGTTGGAGTTACTTCACACACACCTAGGATTTATTTTTATTAATTTTTTTCCTTTTTTATTATTCATAATTAGTCATTATCCAGTCTCCTATATTTTAGGGGAGATTATTCCACCTGGAGAATATTCTCTTTCAATTGACACTTCAGTTTGATTAGTTGAGTTGAGTTTAGATGCTGCATTGGTTTTGTCACCATGCAACATTGGGATCATCACTATGCTAATGTGCACTTTCCTTGGGATCATCACCAGACTGGCTCATTACCCTTGATTCCTTGATCTACTCCTCACTACTCTTTGTTCAGTCAGTTAACTGAAGACTAGTTGACTAGTTAACTTAGCTAGGTGGCAGTTCACTCTCGTAACTGCCTGAGAGACTAGTCTAGGTGGCAGTTCATTCCCGTAGCTACTGGTGTGTTTCCAAATCACTCTACACCACCACTATGGTGCATTGGTTCTCCTCCAGTGCACATTCATTGAGTTATACATAGTATATCATGTGTAAATTATTCATTATTCGTAACGTTTAATGAGAATTCTTCTATTCTTTCTATCCTTCTTCTTCTTTCTTAATTTCTCTCTGCAAATGTGTGTAGTATTTTCTAGATAGATATATTCTGTGCAGGTTCAACACAATTACACTTCCATGTCCTCTCACCTTTGGAGAAGATGAGAAGAATATAATTTCATTTTATTTCCTTTTATTTTCTCTAAATAGTTGACCCCTGAATTTGTCCCTAATACTTTTCAGTGGATGATGCCTACACACTATTTTCTAATGCAATAACATATACTTCTTAAGTACTAGAACACTATGGAATGACCTTTACTATTTTCATTCTTAGTTTTCCACGGGGTGAATGTATACACTCATGTCACTAGCTCTAATTCATCTCCTAAATGACCTCTAATATTTTCATTCTTAGTTTTCCACATGGATAATATACACACTCATGTCACTAGCTCTACTTCATCTCCTAAGATTGACCTTCTCACTTATGGAACTATAATTTCCACTTTCAGATGATTCTTTTTCACACTTTAACTATTGTGATGTGTTTACTTCGATCTCTTTGTTGTTCCTTATGCTTACTTTCAAATAGATTGATGCAATCTTAAACACTACTAATCCTTTTGATATGTTGGTATTTTGAATAAGATACAACTCTTGTCTTTCATCACCATTACTACCAATATCCTTGTGACGATTATCCTTATTCAAAATTCCTAACTCTACTAGGTTGTTCATCGAAATGGATACTATTTTTAATCACTCCAAATCTTCTTGTCCTTGTCTAAACTCGTCTTGTTGGAGAAGAGAACATTTTTCCAATGGAACTTAATATTGATTTTCTTGTGTTAGCTTGAGATTTTTGTGGTTTTCTAATCCCATGGTTAAAAATGTTGGAGAGGAGAACATTTCTCTAGGGGAACTTAATCTTGATTGGCTTGTGTTAGCTTGATATTTTTTTGGTTTTCTAATCCCATGGTTAAAAATTCAAGACTTTCCTTGATAACTAGTTTGTTGATGTTAGCCTTTTAAAATGGAATTTTTTTCCTTTGACGAGCTTTCCTAGTGGTTGATAAGATTATCCCCATTAGATTAAGAAGATATTATTTCTAAATGAGCGTTTTAATTCCTTGGTGGTCCTCCCTTGGTCATGCTACAATTCCTTACCCCATGTCCTTTCCTTCACCTTGGGTGTAATACATTATCAACTTTATTGGATAAAGTATCAAATTAATCATCAAATACTATGACTTTGTCTATAGACATGTCAGATCCCGGAGATCAGATTTTTGCATAATCTCTCCATGAGCATGAATCCTTTCATTTTTTATGCAAGGACAAAAAATTGTTGTATACATCTTTGTGGATAATGCATCCCTATTAGTATGAATAGTTTTGCATAGGCATAACATGGCTTAGTATTATTATAAATTCATTTTTCTTATCATTCCTTTTCCCACTGGGGCAGGCACATGTGAGTAGATTACTATAAATGATGGACTTTTGGAAATTTTTACTTTTAGATACTATGAGTAATGCTCAAGGTTTCCAATTTCTAACTTTGTCTATTGGTTCAACTTGTTAGACAAGGAGAACAAATTATCTCTAGTATACCTAAGTTGTTAGTCCTTGCAAAAGTGCTAACTTGGAAGTAGATTTTCATAGAGACACATGAAAAACATGGAAGAATGTGGATGAAATTAGAATTTCCTAAATTAATCCCTATCTTATGCAAAAAAGAAAATCCTTCCGCAAAGTGGCTTTGTTGGAAGTCGATCATCTGTTCTCGGCAGGGATAATTTTAAGGATGGGAATTTATCTCAAAATCTAGAAACCTTGGAGAATCTTACTAGTCCTTAATATACAAACTAGAAAATGTTTGGCAATGTTTTTGTACAAATATTCAAATTTCTAAGGATTTGATATATTTTCTATAAAATTTGGTCTATTTTTAAGGTAAAATAATTTTATTCTATAGAACTTGGGGGAATCACTTTTAGACAAAAATAGAAATTGGTGAATCAATGTTTTGGAAAAATCATAAAAAAATAGCCCATGGGCAATATATAGCCCCTAAAAATTTTCTTCGTCAACTTTCGGGACCTAGGAGTTCGGATAATGAAGCGAATTATCAACAAAGACATACATACTACCAACACCGCCAATCTATTCCAATTTTCATTTCTACTCTCTACGACTATGGTGTTCCCTTTATGGTATTCTCATGTCCATTTCCATATTTGGCCCGATCTTTAGAATATTTCTTTTTGTATATTGGAAAGTTAACGCAGTAGCATATTTGATAAGGAGAACCAACTCTAGATCATTTTTACTGACTCTGGTAAAATATGGATATGTGATAATAGAATTTGGAGTATCTGACAATGTAGATGCCATCAATTGACCTACTAATTGACAATCAAAGCATAAGAGTATGATTTTACTAATTACTAGACAACATCTATCATCCCTCTTATTTTGGTTCTTCTTTAATGTTGAAAATTATGTTTATTTATTATAGAGAAAAATGAGAAAGTTTATGGTTGATGTATTCTCAATTTTATATCCTCCTATAGGAGGATATAATTAGAGAGAAAAATAGGTGTGTACCCCTTGCTTTAAAATTGTCACTATTAAAAATATCTTTAATTCCTTTTGATATTTCCAAGTTTTATAAATATTGATATTTTCAAATTATATTTGGTGATATGTTTTGGTATTTCCTACTATTTTTAAAGTTTTTTTTTATGTGTTATTGGGAATATATTCCCCAAAATAATATTTTAAATTTAAATAGAAGTATAAGGATTAGAGAGTTATTTAATATCATCACAATCTTAATACAGGAGACCAATACACCTTAATCTATAGGTCCATTCATACAAACATAGATTTTTTTTTTTTTGTGGTTCACGACACAGAAGACCGATACTCACTACGTCCACGGAAAACCCCCCCTGAAATCCGCGAGAGATCAAGGGGAGGCTAAGAATTTTTGGAAAATTGAGGGCTCAACAACAAGAGCATCATATAGACCCATTTAAGGGCATGACATGTCACTTACAAGCAATTGAACCTAGGTGGGGAGGGTAACAACCATTCCTCCCTACCACCCAAGATACATCCAATGGACATAAAAACATAGTTGTTGTTGTTGAATTCTTCTTTCAACCTTGATACCATATTGAAATTTCCCTCAACCTAGCACCAGACAGTTAATTTCAAGAAAAATATATTTACTAAATTAAAGCACAACCAGGTTACTCAACGAAACATGCAGCAGAAGCATAAACAAGGAAACCAAATCAAGCACATAAGAACACCAAGAATTTTGGGTAAACCTTTGGAAAAACCTTGGAGTGAAAACTAGCCCAATGATGCTTTTATTAAGGTAAAATTAGGGCTCTTGTAACAGGGATAATGGCCCACTGAGAGAATTATACACTGCAGGAAAAACTGAAGACTCATGTGCTTCTGTACGACCTTGTACCATCATGTTTCCCAATACATCCATGACTTTACGTTATCTGACATGTGGACATCAATTACTTTCCCTTATCTCACCCACGGATATCCACATCTTTCTCCACTGAGACCCCCGAATGTGTATTGAAATTCTATATGGAAAACTTTGTACGACTCTGTTCTTCCATGTGGCTTCTCTCCTCTGAAACCCACCTATGGCTACTTCTTTTGTCTCCTTCTTGACTTGTATGACCTCTATATGAAAGTACTTCTCCACCTATCAAGATATTGAATCATGATCCTTTTTGATCGAACCCTCTCATCAATACTTTGATGAACTCTCTTCACCCAAGTAGTGAGATATCCTCACTCTAGTGTAAGCAAAATTCCTTCTTTGCTCCTACACTCCTCATACTAGAAAATTTGTTCTTTTCTATCCTCAACCTTGGTCTCTCACCAAGTCTCTCACAAGTGTATCTCACACAAGTTCCTACCTTGTTCTCTCAACCTCTTGTCAATAGTCCCTGTTATCCCCGATTTCCAGGGATAACTAGGAGATCATGTCTCGAGGCCCATAGATCCTAGACATGGAGTACCGAGAGCAATATTGACCTGAGCATGGCCCTGGAGGGCCCATCTTTATTCTCTTTCATTAGACGTGTCCTGTCAACAACAACAACACTCATCACCTTCGGTTTGGACTTGTATCAAAGAAGACTCTTGCTCCATGAGGTAATTGGTCCAGGTATCATGGTATGTGTCATATTTGATCATTACAACCTTTGGATATATGCATCAAATTCCTTTTATTTCTGACGACTGCTTGGATCTTGCATTAACCCACTTGACCATGGTTGGGGGGATTGATAGGGTGCCCTAGAAAGCTTGTACCCATAAGTTTTGGTTTTCCACCGGGGGGAATTTTGAAGAGACATCGTCCCCTCCCATCATAGCATCACTCTTACATCTTATCTCCCACTCATCTACCCCTTCCCCTAGTCCGACATTAGGATGATCTCTTTGTGGGGTTAAACCTTATCACGTGGGAAGAAGGGGCTAAAGGCCCATAAGGTAAAAGCAACTGGTAAATGATAAAAGCCATAAAAAAAATGAAACCTAGAGATGCCTCGCCCAGGGATCCCTGAGAAGGCAATAAAAAGCCTCTCAGCAAAAAATAAGAGGGACCCGAAGAAAAATAATAAAACAAGACCTAGCCGAGAGGATGGGGGGTATCATCACGAGCCATCCCATTATGTTCATGGGCACCTAGCAATATGACATTGCCATTATCTAGTTACCACGCCAGGGCAGTGACCTTTGGTTGCATGGCTAAGGGAAAGGGGGTCTCATCACAAGCCAACCTTGTCATCTCTGTGAAAGTGCTTGTGGGTAACACTGTTAGCTCTGGTCACCACACCAAGGCAGTGTCCTCTAGCTAGAGCTTGAAATAAATAACAAAAAGTAATAAAGAAAAGAAAGAATAAAGGCAATAAAGGACTTGGAAAGAATTGCATCCATGATGGGTACAACTGGCCTTCTACAAAGCCACCCATAGGTAATATCACCCATGTATTTCACTCTACCCATATGTCTGGACATCCCTTGACCACATCGCCTCGTGTTACATGGCTTGGATGATATCCTCTGGAAGCTTTCCTTCTCCTATGGATGTTGGCCCAATAGGGCATTTTGTCTTTTTCTTCGGCTTTGTATAGTAGGTCATTGTAATGTCTTTGAGCTATTGGATGATATATCAAGGTTTTATTGCATGTGTCTGATAAAATTAATGATGAAATGTGATTGACATTGCTATGATCCCTGTGACTAATGAGCTCATGGAGGGCGAAGTTTTTGATGTGCAGGACCATGCCCAACGGACAGGTACCAGTTGGACCGGTACACATGGGGAGATGATTAATTCGGACCTCCATGGGGTTGAAGAGCCCATCAGATGGTTGCTGGGACCCCATCAGGGGCAGAGACAGGATAGTGATTTGATGAGCCTTTTCACATGAGAAGAAGAAGGACGTTCCACCCAGGACACTTTGGCTAAGCCCAGCCCAGGGGGGTTGACCCACTTCAGATGGAATGTTTTCCTTTTGATGGACAGGACATCACCCAGGAGGCTTGGACGTCATCTTGAGCGTGTGGTGGTTTGATGGGATGAAAGGCACGTGTAGCAGCTTGGAGGAGCCCTAAAAGGGCTAACATCTGACTTCTGGATGCTAGATTAGCCCCAAAAGGGCCTAACGTCTCCCTTAGAGGAGCTTGACGTCCAACCTTTTTATCATTTATGTCATTTACTTAGCAATTAATGTAAGAATCGTATGATTTTGGTTATTAGCCTTGTCGGCTATTTTTAATGACCTAATTTTAAATTAAAGGTCATGAGATGCTATATATTGAGGATGTTTTTCCCTCATTTGAACATAACAATGACTCACACTTGTGAGGTATGATTTTTGCGCCCTTATTGGGTATTTGGTCTTTTAAAGGAGGCGCACTTGTTGATGGAAGGCTTTTCTTGGCATATTTTGGCATTTCTCTTGAGGAAGGTTTACAATTAGGGTTTGCACATGCTTTTCTTCATGATATGTAAGTGTTTTTCCTACAAAACTTCTTCATTGAATGGTTGTAGGTTAGTATTCTTGCATTAACTTATAAATTTGCTGATTTTGAAACCCTAGTTGACAAGCACACAAGTAGGTCCTTGTCATATGTCCCCTTAGAGAGAAATTTTCAGCCATTGAGGAAGGAAGAAAGAGCCTAGCCTTTGCTACACTCTTCTCACTTTCTCCCTTAAGCTAGCTTTTATTTTAAAGGTTAAAAGGAGGGTGACATCCTAGGCCTAGGTTATCTACACCTAGGGCCATCCATATTCTAGGGTTTAGTGATAGAGCCTTGCCATTGCAACACTCTCCCTCATTGAATCTTCTTGTTTTAAATCTTTTTCTTTGCTAGACGTTTTGCCAAGTTTGACCTAAAGAAGGAGGAAAGAGCATGAGGCCTTGCTTAAGAAACACCGTAGTGAGCCTCTTTCCCCTAGGGTTTTGATTCTAGGGCCCTGCCATTGCAACACTTTAGAACCCTTCCCTCTTGTCTTTAGCCTATTGCTCCTTCAACTTTGCGTCCTCTCCTTGAATGACTCCATATACCCTTAGGCATTGATCTTAGACACACAACGCTGAAGTCATAGTGTCCAAAGCAACTCTCAAAACATTAAATTTTGAAATTGTAACTAACAAAACTAACCCTAATTAAGGCTGACATCACAGTTGGTTATCTCATCTTGACATAGCAAATGTTGAAAATAAGCAATTAGATGACGGTTAAAGGCATTTATTGAGTAAATGGTTGATTGGATATGTTGTTTGCTGCATCATCTCAATAGTTTTTGGTGAACTCATACTTTTGCATTGCTATATTGACAAAACGTTGATCTCATTAATATGTATTGTTTCATTGGTTATATATTATTGTCAGATAGTCACACGAAGTACTAGCCCACTGAGTTATAGCCTGCACATATACATATACATATACATATACATATACATATACATATACATATACATATACATATACATATACATATACAT
>SNQJ01S0018990.1:85406-96535 GCA_010110895.2 Picea sitchensis | reverse complement strand
TTACTTTAGCCTCTTCAAAACACTAGGTTACCAGGGATGTCTCCCCTGGGTTAAACTCCCTAAATAGAAAGAACCTCCCCATTGAGGTGACATTGGGTGGGGAAGGTTCATGTTTCGCTAGTTTGGCCTTTATCCTTTAGCCTTTCTTGATCTAGCTACAAAATGTGTGATAACAGTCCTAACTGTGTTGACTCCCTCATCATAGGTGTCTTCCTCCTTATCCTAGTCTTACTTTTATAATCATGAGTTACAATCTATTTCTATTATTCAAAGTGATCTATGGTTGAGATTACTTCTCACACCCACTTAAGATTTAGATTACATGTTGCATGCTAAGCATGTCCGTAAATAATTCATTTCACGAATAAATACAATTTTACTTTAATTAATTCCTTCTAACTAAATTAAGCTCAATAGTAGAATATTTTTTACTACTTCCACATGAAAAACACATGCCTATGTGGAAGTACATGTCTGATGCTACCAAAACATCAACACTCCCTCTTAGTGAGGAAGGTACTTCTCCCACTTGGATTTCACTCTATGTTCGCTACCAAATCCACTACCATTCTTGCTCTTGAATACACTTGATTGGCTGCTCCCTTTGACACAGAAGCTATCTCTGCAATGATGTTTTGGCCTATCTCTAAAGACTCACTTCCTCTGAACATGCTCTTAGAATTCTCCCTCTCTTGAGCATCCTGCATGTCCATCTCATACCATGACTCCTTATTGACCGACTTGGAAGGCTTCTCCTTCCCACCTGAACCTAAAAGATGACTCCCTCTAAGTTGATCAACCTTCTCCCCATTCTCTGTCACTATGCTACTGGAAATTGCTGTCATAGACTGGCCCTTTAGCCTATACAATTTTCTCTCTCTAACTCTGAAGAAACTGATTTTTCTGAGCTAGATACTTTGGGCATAATAAGCGCCTTTCCATTCTGAAATTCTACATCAAATCCCTTATTCACAGTCAATGAGACTAAGATCACACTCCTCTTGAGATCTGCACCCATAGCACATCATGCACTCTCAATGTGCCTCCTGATTCCATTCAGAATGACACCATTCCAAATCCCTTCACTGCATGCTTGGTCCCCATACCAATTTCCACATACATCTCCGAGTCAGACTATGTGAAGCTCTTGAACACCTTGCGTGCTCCTGTCATGTGACATGTAGCTCCATTATCTATCAACCATGCATCAACTGATATGATGCCAATAGAAGTCTGGGAAACAAGTAATAACTCTCTCTGTTCAAACTTCTTGCAAAAATCATCCACTTGAGCATTTTCCGATGCAACTACCTTTGATTGCATTTTGTTTCCCCCCTTCTTCTTGTGCAGACATTACCCTGCATAATGTCCAAAATTGTGACATGAAAAACACTTGAATTTGCTCATGTCCTTCTTCTTCTTGCCATATTGAGCGATCGACTCTCCATTGGCAATCTTCTTGAACTTTTCCTCCCTTTCCTGTCTGACAAGAGAAAATTTGTCATCATGGATCCACTTCAAACCATCCCTAGGACTCTAAATGAGTATCCTCCTAAATACAATCATTTTGTAGTCTATCAAACCCTGGCACTATCTCTCGTGTACAGATCTCATGCACAAAAGGTTCTCAAGACAATATTCATAAGATAATTCACAACCATGTTCTCACTGGAAATCCTAACAACTTGAAGCTGGTGCTTCAAATGTAGCAAACTTCTTGTATTCTTGTTTTGGTATAGAATCACCAAAGCATCATACATTTACTTGGAATATTTCTAATTAGAAATGTGCATAATCAAGTGATCCTTCACCGATTCTACCAACACCTACTTGACCTTCACTTCCTTCTTCTTGTGAACTACCAATTCCTGCAAATTCGTAGGATCTACAACCATAGCCTCAAAATACTCTTTGAGGTCGTTCTCCTCTAACAGAATAAGAATCATTGCCTTCCAATCCTGGAAGTTTGTTTCCCCTTCTAACCTATCCTCAATATTCAATGTGTTCACCATATTCAAGATCTGATATGATAACCCTATGTTGGAACTACCCTATACTATCCTATATGGCCTATCCGTGACTTTCCCTTCCTTGACCCCCAGATATCCATGACTTGTCCTTTTGTGAGCCATGGATGTCTGCTACTATTTACACTGTGACTCGTGGATGCCTATGTATACCTACAAAAACACATGTTCTACCCAGTACTGTTGTTTCCCTAAAAAAATTTCCTTTGGTTTCCTCTATTTATTATCTAACTGATAATATATGTCCTCCTGGTTTCCTCCCTTCAGAGACTAGGCTCCATTTTTCCTTCAAATCCGCAACTCTAATAACATGTTGAAATATTCTTTCAACCCTAGGTACAATCTGATACCATGTTGAAATTTACCTCAACCTAGCACCCAACAGTTAATTCCAAGAAGAATATATTTATTGAATTAAAGAACATCTAGGTTAGTAAACGAAACATGCAGCGGAAGCATAAAAAGGAAACCAAATCAAGCACATAAGAATACCAAGAATTTTGGGTAAACCCCTAGAAAAACCCTGGAGGGAAAACCAGTCCAATGATTCTTTTATTAAGGTCAAAGTAGGGCTCCTGTAATAGGGATAATGGCCCACTGAGAGAATTATACACTATATACAAACCTGAAGACTCATGTGCTTTTGTACGACCATGTACCAACATGTTTCCCAATACATTTGTGACTTTCCCTTCTCTGACTTGCTGACATCCATGACTTTCCCTTCTCTGACTCAGGGATATCCACTATTTTCTCCACTGAGACCCGTGGATGTGTATGGAAATCCTGTATGAATCTACTCTTCCCTGTGGATTCTATCCTCTGAAACCCACCTTTGGTTGTTTTTTCTCTCTCTCCTCCTTGACCTATATGACCTCTAGATGAAATTTCTTCTCCACCTATCAATATCTTGAATCATGATCCTTTGTGATCCAACCCTCTCATCAATACTTGTATGAACTCTATTCACCCAACCAGTGAGATATCCTCACTCTAGTGTAAGAAAAATTCCTTCTTTCCTCCTACACTCCTCACACTAGCAAAAGTCCTTCTTTGTTATTCTCAACCTTGGTCTCTCCCCAATTTTCTCACAAGTGTATCTCACACAAGTCCCTACCTTGGTCTCTCACCAAGTCTCTCGACCTCGACCTCTTGTCAATAGTCCCGATTGTGTTGACTCCCTCAACACAAGTGTCTTCCTCCTTCTCCTAGCCTTACTTTTATAATCACGAGTCACAATCTATTTCTAATCTTGAGAGTTCTATGATTCATATTACTTCTCACACCCACTTAAGATTTAGATTACATGTTGCATGCTAAGCGTGTCCTTAAATAACTCAATTCACTAATAAATGAAATTTTACCTTAATTAATTCCTTATAACTAAAGAAAACTAAAGACTAGAATATTTTCGACTACTTCCACATGCAAAACACATGCCTATGTGGAAGTACCTGTCTGATGCTACCAAAACATCAACAATTATGACTATGTTTACAATGCTCATTGCCTTGTGCACTTCATAATTCTTGTGAGTGTAAGAGGTGGAAGGTGCAAGGAGTCATACTTGATCTCAAAGTACAAAAGGAAGTCACTTATGGTTGGGGTATAGGACATGACAAATGAGGTAAAGGTCCTTGTACCTTATCAAAGTCTCAAGTTATTGATCAAATTCTATGCTAATGGAGAAAATATCATAGGTGATTTGTTTTTCATTGACATGGACTTGTTGCAAAGGAAGGTGAACCACAAGTTGCAAGAATTTTCAAGGGGGAAACTACCTTGGTCTAATAATTCCAACAGGTTTCCTTTTTTTAGGAACAATGTTTGCTCAACTCTTAAATATGTCTCATAAAAAACATTGAAACTACTTTCACTTAAGGTGAAATATCCCTTAGGGATACTATTGGATCAAGGAGTTTCATTACACCTCTCCCATGATAATTTTTCGTTATTAAATATTCAACATTAAAATATAGCCAATATCCCCCCCATTAATTGAAAATCAAGGTAGAAGAGTATGTTTTTACCAATTACTAGACAATATCTATCACCCCTCTTATTTGGGTTCCTCTTTAATGCTGAAAAAGTGTGTTTATTTGTTATAGATCAAAATGAGAATATTTATGGTTGATGCATTCTCAATTTTATATCCTTTGTAGGAGGATATAATTACAGAGAGAGAGAGGTATTGTCCCCTTGCTTTAAATTTGTCACTATTGCAAATATATTTAATTCGTTTTGATATTTCCAAGTTTTATAAATAATATTTTTTTTGAATTATATTTGGTGATATTTTTTGATATTTTCCTCGCTATTTTTGAAGTTTCTTTTAGTATTATTAATAATATATTCACCAAAATGATATTTGCAACATTATTTTAAATTGAAATATAAGTCTAAGGATCATAGAGTTATGAATATCATCACAATGTTAATAAAGGAGGCTAATACATTTTAATCTATAGGTCCATTCATAAAAAACATAGTTGTTATGACTATGTTTACAATGATATAGAATTGAAAATCATTGCCTTGTGCAATTCATAATTTCTTGTGAGTGTAAGAGGTGGAAGGTGCAGGGATTCATACTTGATCTCAAAGTACAAAAAAGTGTCACTTATGCTTGAAGTATAGGACAGGCCATAAACAATGAGGTCAAGGCCCTTGTACCTTATCAAGGTCTCAAGTTATTGATCAACCACAATGCTAATGGAGAAATTATTGTAGATGATTCCTTTTTCATTGACATGGCCTTATTACAAAGGAAGGTGAACCTTGAGTTGCAAGAATTGTTAAGGGGGCAACCACTCTGGTCTAGAAATTCCAACTGGTCTCCTTTTTTCAAGAAAAATGTTTTCTCAAATCTAAAACATATCTCATAAAAAACATTGAAACTACATAAAAAACATTGAAACTACTTTCATTGAAGGTGAACTATCCCTTAGGGATCAAATTGGATCAAGGAGGTTCATTATACCTCTCACATGATATTCTTTGTTATTAAATATTCAACATTAAAAGAGGGGAAGTATCCCACCCCAATTGTCTCATCAAAAGGTTAATGAAAGAAGGAAGAATTAAATCTCCCTCACACAACCCTCCCCTCTCATAAATTATCACGCATTGGAGCTTCCATGAGAGGTATAACCCCCTTTCATATCCTTATGTGAGAGTCTAGGTGTGTATTTATGGAGTTATTATCTATCATTCCATTCCTTGAGAGAGTTAAATATGATAGGTATATGGGGAATTGATGGTGGTAGCTCAATAATTTTCTCTCCTATGTTTTGAACAATGTTCATTCTGGGATTTGTTGGGGGATTGAAATTGATGACTTGGTCAAAACTACTCAAAAAAATACCTTGTTACAACAAAATCTAGCGCTCACAAAACATAAAGTGCCAATCACCAAGTAATAGATTTGTGTATATTAGGAAGGCTACCCACTATCACGTTAGTAGCTCTTCCTCTCTTTTTAGGTTGGCTCTTCTCCAACACAAGTGGGTTATCCCTAAGTAGGATTGCTAGGGATATGGAGTGGAATTTCTAGGTGATGTTTGAAGAGTAATCCTTAAAAAATATATAGTAGTAGTGTAATGGACTAATGAGTGGTGTGAGAAGGGAAAGGTGAAGGAAAACCTCAAGAATAGTGCCTACCAAATCTTGGGTAAAATGGTGTAAAAAAAGTATGGATCTAAGAGGGAGATTGGATGAATATGTAAGGAAAATAAGGGCTTCTATGGATGCCACAAATCAGCCTTAGCTTACTGAAAATCAATGTAGAAAAGTATCCATAAATATTTAGGCATGATACTCTAAAACAAAGCCATGAAGGTGATGTTATATTAGTTCAAGAAACAACCTAATTTGTTAGACACAAGCTTAATATAAAAACAATGAATATTATAGGGATGAAATCCCCACGTTACATTATCTAAATTGTAGATACACCATTACAAGGTCTTCCTGACTAGTTACAAGGGCTTCCTACAAAATAAACAACACGTGAAAGAATTTCAAAAATAAAGCCTCACATAAGATAGATGAAATACCTAATTTTCTATTAAGCTTTCAAAATGATGTACAATGTACCACAAGGGGAGAACTCCTTAATCCCCAAATTTTCAATAACCTCTACAATGTAGAGAGTGCTCTTATTTATAGAGTGAGTCTATTCTCTCATACAATAAAATATTAGTATCCTTCTAACTAAGTCCATGACAAGTCAAACAAATCATAAAATATTGGAGTAGTTAAATCTCTCTACAATCTATGGTTGACCATGTCACATCATGTGGACACTAGCCTCTCCAATCCAATTTTCCACATCTAAAAATAGAGAGTATTATGCACCAAATAATTCTCTAGAAGAGGGCATACCACCAAAAATAGGAACCAAACCAAGTCAAATGATAGTGTCCACATGGAATGCACCCTCCAAGAATATATGCATGAAAGATATAATAAAATATTTCTCCACACAGGAGGATGTGCTCCAAGGTCCACTTAGGAGAACTCACTAAGTGTACCCTCCATGATGCATGAGAGAAATAAACATATAAAGATCCTCCTAGAGAATGCTCCATAACAACCTCCTCCATAAATATAAAAAAGTCCACAAAATGTATGCAACCAATCCACATGTGCTAATTCCAAGGAAACCAACTCCATGGATGAATGTGCAACATGCCAAGTAGATGGAGTTCTTCGTAAGAAAGGATGTGGTCAACTACCAAAGTAGCAAGTAAAACATCTGATCCAAATTTTATAAGCATAACAAAATGAATACAGATCTATATTATTAACACAGAGATACAATGAACAATAACAAAGATACAATAAAAATTGGATTCTTTTCAATAAAGAAATATGTTGAAACTGTAAAATGCCAGCTGAAAAGCTATAAAAGAAAACATTGTTTAGGGCCTCAAAATGGCCCCAAAAGTTTAGGACCCGAAAAGCTAGAAAAAAAAATTGCCAAGATGAAAATTGAAAATGCCAAGATGAAATATGTATGTGATCCTGTTAGAATAGGTGGGTGGACACCAATATCCACCTGGAGCAACATCTCTCCACAAGTACACCCTCTAAGACAATATCCCAAATAGAAAGAAGAAACTTCCACATGCGTGCCCTCTAATAAGATTCTTAAAAAATAGAAAATAGACCAAGAAAGAGCATGCAAAAGCCACATGTGTGACCCTCCAAGTATGCCACACACCTCCCAATAATTTTCCTACATAAATAACTCAAATAAAATAATATATGTGCTAAGTCAAAGAAACAAGGGAACTCTCCAAGAAGGTCAAAAGATGCCAAGTGTAGCTAAAATATCCATGCAATAAATATCAGAGAGAACCTAGGAGAGGTCTTCCCTAGAAAAGTGTGCCATATAACTACCTCAACCACCCAACTGAAAATATAATATTCTCATAGGAGGATGTGCCAAGAGTGGTTAGACCTCATCAATAAACCAACAAAATATTCTTCCATCTTCCATGTCATAAATATATCTAACCAACCCTAGAGAAGGGGTTGTAGAGAAGTGTGCCAACCTCTCCAATAAACAATAAAATAATGCATGACTTGAAAAATGTGCTCAATAAAAGGGCGCACCATTAGAAAGTCTTAACCAACTCTAAATAACCACTCCAAGTGTAAAAAGGAAGCCAATGAAGTAGGGTATCCAAGATATTAACCTTAATCTGAATAAAATAGATTTATTTAACGATTGAACAATGAAATTAACCTTAACATGTGTGCACCAAGGTTAAAGATGAAATAAAGCCATATACCCCCTCCAATAGTCACCAATTGATTAAATCACCCAAAAAATGTGTGCCAATCAGCGATGCACTCTAATAAAGTGTTGTAACATGTAAATAAAAGATGTTGTCCCTAGAAAAACCCCACCATGATAACAAAAAAACTTAAATCCCAACCTAAGGAGCACCACCACCAAGAGATTATTACATCAAAACTCATCATCCAACCTTAGGAAAATGTTATATCAATATCAAATCACTTGTAGTACCAAGCCTCCTCTAACTCAAACTTAGGAAATAACACATCAATGAGGGTACTAACATCATCAAATACATTTCCCCCTATTACAACATCTTTTTCCACCTCATTGCAATGATGCACTTGTTGGCTTGGTTTTTATGTCCCTTTCCTACTTCTAGACTAAAATTCCCCTAAATTCCTCCTCAAAATACTTAAAAAAAATCATTTTTCTAGTCATATGCTCCCTATGCACTAACAAAGTGTGTACGAAAATTTTCATATGCTTGTTACTCTTCAACAACTAGCGTATGCACTTTCTTGGCACAAAAAAAATGTAAAAATGTGAATTTTCAAGTGGGGTTCATGGGTTTCTCCAGTTCCCGACCTCCTATAGCCTATATATAACTACTCCAACCATTTTTTTGGAGTATAAATTCATGTCATGGGGTAGATGATAGGAAGAAATCCTAGAAGCATGATTATACTAGCAAAATTTTGTTGAGTCTGCAAGCCCCTTCCTGCATTTTCAAGACTTCTCCCTTTATTTCTAGAAACTCTTATTTCCAACATTCTTGCTCACTTATCCCATTCAGGAAGAGACTACTTCTCTTTACATGACTCGTTCAAAGCAAGTATTTAGGATGTGCGAGGCTTCGTTAGTGGCCTAGGCAAAGGAATCCAGACATCATTTTTAGGGAAGTGCCATGGACTTATGTCATTGTTCATGCTTGAGTCTATCTTTCCCAAGTCACTTACGTTTCATGATTTTGTTCAAGGGAAGTTTTAACCTTTGTCAGCCACTCCTCAAAACTAATGACTTTTCATGTCGAACTTCCCGTGTCAAGTACTTCTCAGAATTAAAATGGGAATATTTGTCATTGGTTTAAGAGTTGGATATTTTGTTATAATACAAAGTATATATATTTAACTAGTTTAATAGATTTTGTGTGTTGGTTTCAATATGAAGTGGCAGGGATTTGTATGAATAGAGTTCCAGGCATTGTATTAATTTCTATTTTGCTTGACCATAAGTATATCTCATGTAAATGGGTAGCGATATGAATTAAATGAGGGCTATGTATGTACAACTAAATTGTAGAGTGTGTTGTTATTTATCATAATGGAGTTGTCAAGATGAAGTAAGCACAATCGAAATGGATTAGTTCACGATTGACATTATTTTTGGCACTACAAATCCATTCAACCAAACCTTGAAGTCAAAACTAAAACATTGCTCAATCATACTTGTTAGAGAATAGCAAACAAAAGAGCATGATCTTAGCAAAATTGTAACTATAGAGACACCATTTTTTATTTTTATTTTGTAAAAACATATGTATTGATAAAATGAAAATCCAAAAACTTACTATTTACATATTAGAAATTTTGTTTATATCCAAAAACCTACTATTTACATATTAGAAATTTTGTTTATCATAGATTAATTGAGTGTCATATAAGGGTATCACAATGGGGTGACACCTGAACTTGGCTTATAGATGAAAATTTCCAAATATATTATTTAAATATTTAATAAGCCCTAGCAAGCATTACAAGTCAAAGTATGAAGTTAGATTCAAATTAAAGTCTACCGATTATTAAATCAACAACTTTTCATCATGTTAGTTGTCAATGGACACATATATTTCATCACTATGTGATTTATAAGTCTTGTACAAAAGTTCAGTTACTCATGGTTCATTGGTTCGCTTGTCTCAAGGATTTGTTGAAGAAAACAATTCAAAGGTTTCACACAAATTACAATTACAAACTAATGATAAATGTATGTATAGGTTTAGCTCTTCTCTCTATTTTACTTAAACCCTTCCCTTTTTATTGTGGTCATCTTTTTTTTCCTTTTAAATGAGTACACATGTTGTAATCATAACAAAATGAATAGTATAATTAATCAATCTAATTTAACTAATGTGCATAATGTACTAGGTAAACCAAAATTATTATATAAAATATGATAGAGAAGGAAGGAATGAATAAGATAATTTCAATTAGTGAATAGGATATGAATGAATAAAACCGTTTTAATTAGCTACAAACCCCTATTTATTCCTCTCTTGTAATTAATTTAAAATATTTATTTTAGCATGTATTGCTCTATTTATTGCGTTGTATACATAACCAGTCGCTCCCCCAATTGAAAAACATGGAAATAAACTCAGCGAAAACAACTCAAAGGATAAAGGAACGATTATGAAAAGTATGGATGATTCAGTATTTTTCGAAGTTAAGCATTGCAAGACCACAAAGGATCTTTGGGATAAACTTCAAAATATTTACAAAGGAGATACCAAATTCAAGGGAGCTAAGATTCAAACCCTTAGAGCTAAGTTTGAGAAACTGAAGTTGAAGGAAAATGAAGAGAATGCAGCCTACTTTCTACACGTTGATGAAACAATGGACACTATCAGAGGACTAGGAGAAGAAGTTGATGAGTCAGTGGTCATTCAAAATGTTCTAAGATCTCTACCTATAAGATTTGATCCTAAGATATGAACTCTGGAAGAAAGAACAGATATTGAAAGTTTGAGCATGGATGAGCTACATGGAATATTCACAGCTTATGAAATGAGGATAGAATAAGAGAATCCAGTCACAAAGGAAACAATGTTCAAATCATCCAAGAAGATGAAGAAGAAAAACAAGAAAAATCCAAAACCATATTGCAACTACAACGACGATTCAGAGGAAGATGAAGAAGTGGAAAACTTTGTAAGGAAGTTAAAAAGAGGAACCAACAAGTACAAATGTACGCTTCCATTGAAATGTTTTAATTGTGATGGTATTGGTAATTTTTCTTCTAAATGTACTTGTGCTAATAATAAAGGTAGAAATGAAGAAGAAGATTCTAAGAAGAAAAAGAAAAATCAAAAGGGAGACAAGAGAAGGAACAAAAATAAATTCTTCAAGAAAAGTCTCTACTCAAAGGAAGATCACAACTCTTCATCAAATGAATCACGAAGATGATGATATTGAAAATGATTCAAAAAGAGTTATCTTCATGGAAATAGAAGATGTTTCTGAATATTTCGAAGAAGAAGGCAAAGTCGATCTCAGAGAAAAACTAATCAATGCCTT
>SNQJ01S0018990.1:25037-79014 GCA_010110895.2 Picea sitchensis | reverse complement strand
ATATGCATCAGTCATGAATAATAAGATATACCAATTACAACATCAATGATAAGTAGTCAATAATGCACCATATGTCAAACATGAATACACCTTGTACCGTATACCGTAAGATCAATCAATTATAGATCTGTACCATATCATCAATGAAGAGCAAATGCATGTCCCTCATGTATATGCCACCATACATCAAGTGTATACCTCAACCATGAAAAATCATATCAAAGATATGAACCATAAAAGCCATGACATATGTTGAACCAAATATACCATAATACCTTACTCAATCATGTACCCACTATATACCTCAATCATGTGTCAAACCCTCATAAATATTCCAAGTATGCCTCAAGCATTCACCACATCATAATCAAGAATAACGTTCACAACGAGTACACAAACATACTAGTAACTCTGTAGCTGACCTATAACATTTCAATGCTGACATGTAAGTTATATTTTGTCTTTAGGGACCTGGTACCAACATTTCCCGTAAACTTGTCTTACCTTCACTGTTGTGGGTGGGAAATCCCTCCTAAAGACTAGCACTAAGGGTTTTTATCATGCATGTAGAAATGACCTAAAGATTCTTACTTCTTACCATCATTCCATGCCTAAACCCCCACTACTCATGTGTAAATACAAGGCTCAAGAGATTAAGTTGACGTACCTTATTTTTCGTGTTCGATGTCGATCTCTTTTCGTGCTTAGTTTTTCTTTGACTGCAACTCTCCTCCCAATGCTGACCTGAATTCACCAAAATACAAACAAAGAACTCCACATGCATTTGATCTATGAACTAATGGGTTAGAGATTTAATCAATCATATAATCAATATTCAAATAATGACAATCTCATATGGTGGGACGAGAAAAGAAATTCTTTTATTAACTTCACAATGATACCTTACAATGATAAACTCGGCTAATGCTCCTCGATCCTGGTCCTGGGCTCTTCTTACACTATCGTCCAACTTCTTTGCTCTATACTTCTCTTTGCACAAGGATGGCTAAAGTTTGGGACAAAGGGAATGCTCAATCGGGTATAGTTTCTTTACTATGATTTTCCTCCTTTCAAATGTGACCCCTATCCCTTCTTTTATAGGTTAGAAGGAGCTAGGTATTTGGTCGAATGACCGACCATGCATGGACGAAAGGTTTAGTTAACTTACCCAAAGCTGTGTGTTCTGCCAACAAATTTCCTTTTTTCGTGCTTTTGTAGAAACATGCGGGTTGTCTTGGGTCAGCTAGCGTGTACACGCATGCAGTAATGGAGCAGGGCACGTGGGCCTTTATAAAAGGGGTTTTTAAGAAGAGTTGTTCAGTAGTGTTTTGGAAAAGAAGGCATCTGAGATGGATTGATGCCAGGTAAGCATGTCTAGTGCAAATTAGGGTTATATCAGATGCCTCCTAATGTGTGAGGTCAGAAGAGCATTTGATGGCTGAAATACATTAACAATCTTCACCAATGTTCCAAACAAGTGAGCCCAGGGACCAGAAATTGGGAGCTGCCTTCTGCAAAATAATAATTGTCTCACCGAGGTAGGCATACCCATGTTCTAGATGAATTAAAATCATGGCTACCAATCAAATACACTGTAGATCCATGTCATATAACTATATAAAGTATAGCCGTGAGCAATACATAGTGGACCTACATCTCGAAATCAAAAAGATATACATGTAGAGTATCCATATTCTAGAAGTTGATAAGGCCTGATGGCTAGAGATGAGTTCTTCAGAGCTCGAGAAACAACTTCACAATCTTCAAAACTCAGGTAGGAGTGTAATATGAGTGTATGAATTTACTACCCAGAGGTCTTCAATGGCTCGTCGGTTATGGACTAGAGAATCTTGATGATCAGACTGAAGGCTTCATTCATTTCGAGCAAAGACTTGATTGGAATTTGAGGATGGTCGGGCATGAGGGCAAGAGACAAACTACAGAGGGGCCAAATCAAGATTAGAAAAACTTCCCTTGGATATTAGCATGACAAAAGATGAGACTTAGGCAACATGGCATTAACATAAGTTTACGAGGTAGGAGGCAACACAAACTCTCCATATGTTTGGAAGAATAACCAAACGAGGAGGACACAACTCAATGTAGCAGGAACAACTTCCTAAGGTCATATTAAATATCAGGGTTTGATGAACAAACTAAAATATGTGCTTTATCCAAGGGTGACTCATTGTGCTTCCAATACAAAGAAAATACTTTTCCCTTCCTCTTTTTAGGGTATATTTGATTTTTTTTTGTTTTTCAATAATTTTGGAAAAAGAATAAAAGAATGCTATGTTACAAAGGAGGAATTGAGTGTCGCAAACATACTAGTTCCAAGCGCATGGAACGCAGGGATGCTTAGGGGAAAGGGACATATGCAAGAAAAGGACAGTCGGGAAAAATCCTCCAGGGGCCAAAGGTGTCAAGACACAGAGGCAAAGTGCTACAGGGCTTGCGTATAAGGCATGCTTCAGATGGATCAGTTGAGAGCAACATGGAGCCGGCATTAGGCCAAAGACGCGTGTATGCAAATATGATTAATAAGACACACAATGGTAACGTCCTTCGATGTAAGTTTAATGAGCCCAGAGAAGGTAAGCTCGATGGTTTTTCATATTTAGAGAGTCTTAAAAAACGTAAAAGGAGACTCTGATGGAGTACCTTTTTTGAAAGTAGTCTAGTCAGTTTGAAAAAGGGGTAAATTAGCACCGAAAAGACTTCTATTCAAAACCATTTTAACGAGTGTGATAATGACAAGATCACTCAACAATTTTTTCATTTTTAAGGAGTTTGAAAAAAGCTTAACTATGGACTCCATCAGGAATGTTCTTCTGGACCATTTTAACGAGTGTGAAAGAATAAGGTCACTAGACGATCTTTTCAATTTTAGGGAGTCTGAAAAGAGCTTAACTATGGACTTTGTGGGGGTTCCTTTTTTGTAAATTTAGTCCCTCGGGCCCGAAAAAGGGTTAAAATTATACCTGAGAATACTCCTCTAGGGATCTGAAGCCTCTAGAGTATACCTCTGTTCGTACAGTTGACCGTTCGGACCGAAAAAGGGGTAAACTATCGTCGGATAGACGTGACTTCAAATTTCAGTTTAACGAGCGTGAAAGGCCACAAGATCACTTGACAATCTTTTCATGTTTAGAGGGTCTGAAAAGGGCTTAAAAGAAGACCCGTTATGTTTTGGGAGTCCTGAGGGTGAGGTCAAGAGTGATAAAGAGTCATGCAAATGAGGCTCAAACTCGTAATCAGGAAAAACTAAAAGGACTCCTGAGCCTACAATCATTAATGACAGCATGGACACCATAATGCAACTAGGATCTACCTAGGGCATCCATGTTCCGATCAGGGATGATTTTAAGGATGGAAATTTATTTTAAAATGTAGAAACCTTGGCGAATCTTACTAATCCTTCATATGCCAACTATAAATCATTGGCGATATTTTTGTAAAAATATTCAAATTTCTAAGGATTTTATATAGTTTTTATAAAATTTTGGCGATTTTTAAGATAAAATAATTTTATCCTATAGAATTTGGGAGAATCATTTTTAAAATAGTGAATCTCATTTTTGCAAAAACCGTGGAAAATTAGCCCATGAGCGAAATTTAGCCCCTAAAATCATCCACGGTTCCGATAATCTCTACCACCAAATCGTGACACTTCTAAAGCAACAATGATGGTTCTGTGTCGCAACCTGGTGGGATCGATCCTATGGAAAAGGGATAAAGACAACGAGATACAAAAGTAGGGGTGGAAACCTAACTTATATGCTCAAGTTGACCATCTTATAATTTTACCCACAGACCGTCAAAAGTGACCCAAAACTCCAAAAAATGTCCTGATACCTTAGCGTTACTTTCCATAGAAAGTCTTGAATCACTCTAAATGGTTTTCAATTCAGAGAAAATGATAAGGGGGCCCAAAAAAGCAACAAAAAGGGGCCAAAAAGTATATAAATAGAATATGGTAGCTCATTATCACCGTTGCTGATTTGGAAATTGACTTTGGGGAAAAAAAAAACCCCTTTGGTAAAAGTGGTGATTCTGGGATCTACAGTGGACAAAACGACCATCCGTCTAGACCAAGTAAGTATAAACTACCTCCTTTTTCCTTTTAATTATTTATATATGCATTTAATTTGGTTTTTTTGGGGGGCGTCGACCATTAAAAGGTCGCCCCTAGGTCCACACTGGTTGTCTTATGATAGCCCACGTGTACACTTGCTCTGTCTGATGTCAGAGTGCGTGTACATGTGACTGTCATCACAACAGCCCGCGTGGAACCTCCAATGAGTGCAAAAAAAAGCTTAAAAGCAAGGCCTAAACCTCTAAAAATTTTCCCATGTGCAGGATGTATGTGCAATGGAGAGAACAAGAGCACGAAGATATTAGCGCACTAGTTGGGGAAGACCCTAACGTTGTGGCGGCATTAATGCAATGTGGCTTACTCAAGTTTTTTCTGTGTCCTTTCATGAGAGCACAACCTAGGCTACTGAATGCCTTGGTTGAATATTGGCACCCTGACACAGAAGCTTTTATGTTAGAGGGGCAGTCACTAGTGCCCACTACAGATGATATATAATTTTTGACTAGCCTCTCCAGGAGAGGGGAACCAGTCAATTTCTGGACATTTCCTTCTAGGCCTCACAATATATTGGAATTGATAGGACTCTATTGTGAGGTGGGTACAGACCGATTGAGTTCGCAGGTGCCAATAAGTAGGATCACTAATTTATCACTGCAGGAAATTATGTTGCTTATTGGGTGGATGAATGGTTCTGTGGCTCTACATTAGGCGTCCTGTGCACAGATGAACTGTGCAGTCCAATGCTTAAATGCATATATATTTGACTAGAGTACCACACTGTTAGATTGTATGAAGAGGCAGTTGATAGATTGTCGGTTGTGGACGCAGAGGAACTTCGGGTTCAGGACGATTTTATGCTCTTTCTTCTTTGAAAGATTTCTTAGTTTCAGTCCTCGAGTGGTGGTACAAGGACATCAGGCCTCTCTTCCTGCGGTTTGCAGATGGGCAGTGTTGCTGCCACGACAGGATGGTGGAAGGACCAATGATTCCTTTGATGATGATTTCTTTGCTTGGTTGTCGCAGCAGATCCCAACCATAGAGGATTATCCTTATGCTGGGATTGATTTCTCGAGAGATCCCAAGATCCCTGTACCTCCGGGCATGGAGCAAGGCGAGATGGGTAAGTTTGCATCATTTTTTTTTTGTGAAACATATATAATTTTTATGTTGTTTTTTATATATATCATTTTTTTTATACCAGAGTATTTGACAAATATGTGTCTATTGTGTGTAGATGTGGGACCCGTGCGACCTACAGATTATGCAAGGAACGGGCGTCGTCCTCAGCCAGGGGCCACACTTGCCGCCGCAGGGGGACCAACAACAGCAGGGGAGCTTCCAACCGGTGAGGCTAAGAGGGTTTTGATATGGGTTGAGCGAAATTTTACCTCGCTCACTCACACCATCCCCATGGCAGAGATTGAGGATTTGCCACCATCTATGCAGCCTCATGTAGTGGGGGTACCATGGACATGGGTCCGACTGTTTCGGCGTTTGGCAAACACTGTTGATTATTACAATAGGACCCACAGGCCCTGACCTTAGTTAGTCTAGACTTTTCACATGCCGATAGCTCTACTTGTATATATTGTTTGAGGGCATAAGCCCCATGACTCGTTACTGGTCATATTTTTTGAGGCACTTGCGTCCACCTATGTACTCTGATGATTATGATATTATATATGGATTTTTATGTCTTTTTGTGTCTTATGGATCATATTTTCCTTTAAAACTATATTTACATGTTTATGTGTATGTCTTTTTATATGTGTGTGATATGCCAGTCTAAAATTTGATTAGCTAGAGTATCTGTAACTTGGTTTAATCTCCTAGGAACATGAAAATATGTAATATAATCAAAGCTTCATTCTAAGAGATGTACCCTAAGGAATCATCAATGTAAATTTAGATCATGAACACGGTAGACTCTATTTAACTGAGACACAACCAACTGAGCATCTAAATAGACCCAGAGATGAGAGATACCAAATGACAGGGCATCACGAAGCAACTCAATAACTGAACTGTACTCGATGACATTGTTTGTGGTGTCACCTAAACATATACCTCCTGAAGATAATAACTGGCCCTGAGGTGTAAAAATTACCCAAGCTGTGGAGGCAAGCCTTTGAGTGTGTTGGCTAGCATCGTCTACGTACCCAATGAACACCTCTGGTTCACTTGACATCTGCCACAGTGACAAAAGATAACATAAAAAATGACAAATCCATAATACTAAAAGAAACCATAAAGTAATAGTACAAAGACTATACATATGTTACAAAAAGTTACCCAAGGTGACCTACCTATGAGTAATATTTCTTGAGGTAGAGCCCATTTCTAGGCTCCGCCAAAGAATTTCCCTCAAAGTCAACCAGATGATAAGTGCCCTTTTTTAGAACCTCTTTTATGATGAATGGTCCGAACCACATGGGTTTGAATTTGCCTACCTCCAGGGGGTCCTTATCTTGGTCATAGACCAGGACAAAGTCACCTTCAGAGAAAATCCGAGGGCAAACAGACCGATCATACTGACACTTGAATTTTTTTTTGTGAGCCTCATTGGCCAAGGCTGCATCATGATGCTGCTCATTGAGCCGCTCAAGGTATAATAACCATTCTTCAAGTGGAGAAGTGTCTGGCAGTAACTGTACTTCCAATTTTAGGGACAGGATCTGAAATTCTATAGGCAAGACTACTTCCAGCTCGTAAACGAGTTGAAAAGGTGAGAAACCAGTTGCAGTCTTAACATACATTTGGTAAGACCATAATGCTGAGTATAACATCAAATTCCAATTTGACTTGGCTGAGTTTATCATTTGTTGTAGGATGGTCTTAAGAGATTTATTTATAGCTTCCACCTGACCATTTGCTTGGGGGTAGTAGGGTCATGAATGTTCTTGCCGCAATCCAAGATTTGATGTTAATTCGATCATCATTTGGTTTTGAAAGTGACTGTCATGGTTAGTGAAAATCTCTCTTGGGACACTGAAGCTTGCGATTATCTGGTTGAACAAAAAGAGAGCTACAGTCTCTCCATCATGTTTAAACATTGGCATACTTCGACCCACTTCATAAAGTAGTCTACGGCTACAATGATATAATGGTGCCCCCTTGCTGAAGGAGGGTTGCATGTAGTGTAATCAATTCCCCACTTGGTGAAGGGACCAACTATGATGATAGGAAACATGGGAGCAGGATGTGCTCTCATCTTCCGAAAGAAGATCTAACACGGGTGGCACTTCTTGATCGATTTGATACAATATTTGATTAGGGTTAGCCATAAGTAACTAGCTCGTAAAATGTTTTGTGTTGTTTCCAACCCAGAAAAATGACCGCCACATGCTCCAGTATGGAAATTGCTAATCACGAGCTCCTCTTCTTCATGAGTGAGGCATCGACGAAGAACACAATCTACCCCTCGAAGATAGAGAGCGTCCTCGAGGATGAGATAATTCTTGGCCTGATGACATATACGGTGATGCTCATCATGAGAAGAAGAGGCGTGGCACTTCAAAGTCTGGAGATAGACTAGAATATCTTCGTACCAGGGGTCCGAAGATGCTATCAAAAACATATCTCCTTGAATAGGTGATTCTTCGGGCACAACATCACCTGACTCGACTGGAAGTTCCAAAATAAGTTTGGTGAAGACCAGTGACTTTTTGGATTTCGCTAAAATGAAATCTAAGTCAAATTCCTCGAGGACGACTATCCATCTACTTATCTTTCCACCTATTACCCATCGTGTCAATACGTATTGAAATATATTCAAAACGGAAATGACGATGGTCTTGCGAAACAAAACATAATGACGAAACCATTGAACAACATGGACTGCTGCCAACACAAGTTTTTCGGTATGAGAATAATTGAGTTTTGGTTCGACGAGGCCTCGGCTCAGGTAATATATCGCATATTCTGAGAGAAAATCATCTTCTTGAACTAAGACCATGCCGATGGTTGACTCTACTGCAGCCAAGTATAATAAGAAATGTTTTTTATAGTTGGGTGGTCGAAGCAAAGGGGCAGTTGTGAGGGCATGTTTCAACGCTTCGAAGGAACATTGAGAGGCATTGTCCCAATGAAAAGGAATGTCTTTGTTCAGTAAGCGCATAAATCCCTTCGTGATCTCAGCATATTTGGTGATGAAATGCCTCAAAAAGTTTTCCTTTCCATGTAGACTCTGAAGTTGAAGGATTGTGCGTGGGGGAAGCAACTGAACTATTGCCTCAACCTTTATAGGATTGACCATGATCCCTGTTGTTGACACTATGAAACCTAACAAATGTCCTGATGTGACGCAAAAGCTGCATTTTTTTGGATTCAAGTGAATCTGGAAGTAGTGACATCGCTCAAAGATAAGTCAGAGGTGTGTGGGATGATCCTTTTTCTTGCGATATTGAGATGATAAATCGCCTAAATAGGCCTCAACTATATGCTTGAGATCATGGAAAGAAAAAGACATGGCCTACTGGAAGGTTGCTCCAGCATTTTCGAGACCAAAAGGCATCTTACGATAGGCAAATGTACCCCATGGACAAATGGATGTCATTTTGTGTTGGTCTTCGGGCTTGATTTGTATCTAATTATATCCCAAAAAATCATCCATGAAAGAAAAGGCCTCACAACCTGCACATTCATCAATTATCTGGTCAATGAATGGTGTGGGAAAATTATCTTTTGGACAGGCCTTGTTCAAATCACGGAAGTCCGTACATATGTGAATCATGCCCTGTTTCTTTTTGATTGGCACAAGATTTGACACCCATTGGGTCAAATGGATAGGATAGATAAAGCCGGCTTTGAGTAGTTTCTCAACTTCAACCTTAATGGCTGCTGCTTTCTTGGGATTAACTGGATGAAGCTTCTGTCGAACTAGCTTGGCATCTAGATAAGTTGGGATTTCATGTTCGACTATTTTTGGATCAATGGCTGACATTTCCTCATAAGACCAAGCAAAAATGTCGTGAAATTCTTTAAATAAGTCTCTGTAGATTTGAATCTCTTTGGGGGAATAGTCATCTCCATCAAAAACATTCTCCATGATGCCAGGGGTTCTGGAGATATTAATCGATATAGTTTCAGCGATAGTTTCCATATTACCCTCAGCATAAACTTCATGTGTAGCCAAGGGATTGATAGGAAAAGACCTATCTCTAGTCATAGTCAAGGTGAATTCCCCTGCTTCAATTCTGCTTAACTTCGGGAGGAAGTACGATCTGTGATGGAGATCATCCTAGGGTTTTTCTGGACTAGTCATTGCTTCAATGATTGCTTCGTCTGAGGGAAAAACTAAGTCTAACAAATCGGTACCAGGGAGGGAACCTTGAGCCCAAATAGGCTCTGGAATCAGATCTAACTCTTGTGCAGTAGTTGGATTGGTGTCGACCAAAGCTTGCTGGACTAAAGAGTATGCTACTTTGGCTGCAGACAAGGCCATGGACATGCCAGGGTACCCTGTCCCTTCTATTGTGGCTGATGGGGAAGGAAGTATCCATGAATAGTTGAAGTAAGTTGTGCGAAATGATGAAACTTGGAAAATATCAACCTTATGGTGGCTTGATATGAACTTGACATCACCTTGAGGGGGCGGGTAATCGAATGTACCCATCAAAGATGGGTACAAACCAACCCCTACATTGACTACGCTCAGTTGCAGATTATCAATCATCAGGACCGCGGATGCCCCCAGTGAAGGGTCAGGTCTGGAGAAAGACAATTGATCAATGGTCACAATTTGGTCCTCGTGTGGAAACAACAAGACCCGGAAAACTATAGCAACCACTGCTTGCATGGAATAAGTCCAACTCCTTCCTAACAAGAGATTATAGTCAAGGGATGCGTCGACTACTTCTACCTTGATGCACAGGGTCTTCCCTCCTAACTGCATAGGGAAAGAGGGAATGATACCATGTGGTTGGAACGAATGACCATCGAAATAAGTGAGAAGAGTAGGTGACAGAGACAAAATGGGCTGGCCAATGGCCTTCCAACATGCTAACAACATAACGCATGTCAAGGCACCCTCATCAACCACCGTGCAGAAAATGTTCCGAGTAAAAGTTTTCGTGGGGTAAGCCACTACTATCTGAAACGCTACGTGGTAAGGTAAATGAGGTTTTAAGTTAGTTGTATCTAGCATGATTGTACCCAGATTACAAGTCTCAGTAGATCCTAAAGCGACTAACAAAGCTTTCCTCTAGGAAGGGCAGATTTGGAGGACCTCCAAAGCGGACATCGCACAAGGGGTTTGGGACAAATCCTCCACCACAGAATAGTTCTGGGCGGCCCTTGCATTTGGGTTGTGAGAAGCTTTCTTGAGCGCACCTTTTGGGATGCATGTCATTCTTTCACCCAAATTCTTCTCGATCTGGAGAGGAAGAGATGGGATTTCATCTTCTTTGCCCTTCTCAAAAGTTCTTGGTTTACTGTAGTCATGCGCTCTAGTCGATATAAAATCATCACCCTTCATCATATACACATTCACGGATGCAGGATTGTTCGAAGACAGAGAGGGTCCTTGATTTCCCCCTTCCACGCTTGTAGAGGCTTGGGTTAGGTTTTGCCCATGTTGAAATGGATTGGTTAACATGGCAGGCTATTGTTGTGTCACAAAAGTTTGGGCCTCTGGAAGCCTAGGACATTGGTAGGTCAGGTGGTCTTCCGCACACAGGTTGCACGGATACCTCACCTTCCATTTCTCAGTGTTTCCCCCACCAACATTATTAGTGGCTTTCTTATCCCCCTTGCCCTTCTTTAATTGTTTTTTCTTTCCATCAGGTTGTTGGGTAGCCTTTGGATTTGTCGATTGCACTATGTGTACATCCAACGTTTGGGTAGGGGGAGCAACCAAAACAGTAGTTTGGCTGGCCGTTGTATGTTGTATAGACAATTGCTGCAATTGCTTCATCAGTTGTTCAATGGGATTTGTTTGTGCTGAACCAACAATACCATTGGCATGTGGTCCAACTCTTTGTCTAGTTTTATCAAGTATTGAGTGTGGCACATCTGGCAAGATCTCGTATAATAAACCAGACTGAGAGTATATTAGCTCAATTTGTTGAGCTCTCATGATGGCATCTTCTTCAGAAAACACTCCCAACGTTGTGACGTCTTTGGATAACTCTGGGACCAAAGATTTAAGGAACCACTCGAATAGGAATGCTGGTGGGACTAGCACCTTAATTAAACTCTTCCAGCGTCTCCATTCTTGGATGTGATCAGAGATATGGTCTGCTTTTGTCTATTTGAAATTACCTAGCAATTTTGTGCCAGCGTCGTATCTCATAGGTAATTGGAAATGGTTTAGGAAAGCCATTGCCAATTCACCGAAGGAAGAGTATCTTGAGTGGTCGAGCTCAATGTACCATTTCACGAAACTCCCAATGAGAGTACATTGAAACAATCACAACTGTACGGAGTCGTCTTTCAACGAGTTAGATGAGCACCAAAGATGGAAGGTGGTCACATGATCTCCTGGATCTTCGTTAGGCTTGGCTTCAAACTTTGGTATGTCCGAAGGAAACTTCGTCGGCATTGGGGGCCAATGCGGATCATGACAGATAGGGTCATTCAACAACCTTGTTAAGTCTTGCAAATGCAAGGTTTCCAGGAAAGGTAGTTTGGGTTGTTGGTGATAACCATGGAAAAAAGGGCATGGAGTTTGACTGGCACTAGGTTATTAGGAAAAGTTGGGTTGTTGGACGGGGTTCTTGTAAAAACCATGGCCATGACCAATGTACGGATTCTATGTGTGAGGAGACATCATTGGATGGTTCCCAAAATAGGACATAGATGGTTCGGTGTGCAATATATTCAGAGGACTTTGGGAAGGGTTTCCCCATGCCGATCCCATGGGCATAGGCATAGAACCTTGTCTAGGGTTCCATTGGTTGTGAAAAGAATTGCCCTAGATCGAAATTCTTCACGAGGGAACTGATCCTTGCCAAGAATTCCAAGGTCCGAAAGAAGCTGACGAGAACATGTTGTTACCAAATGCACCAAACAAAGAAAATGGTGTTGACCCCATCGACATATTATGAGAAGGTGGTCCTCGAATCCCTACTCCAATTGAACTATGTTGTGTGTTTGGCTCGGCGGATTGTTGGTGGGTACCGCCGAGTGAAGGGGACGAAGGAGGTTATTGACCTCCTCTGTAAGGGAAAGCATTAAATGGAGCTGAAGTGCCCCCCATGGGTCCTTGCAGAGGAGCGTTAGAGCTCCCTGCCCCTAGACCAAAAGTTTGCAAAGTGGAGTAGGATAGTACAAGACTTGTAGCTGAGCTAGGCATCACGTATGAGAACAGAGGGCCTGTCGCACTCTATGTGAAAGGAGCAGTGGCCATCGCCAAAGACAACATTGGACCACTGCTCGAGGTAGAGGTGGTCCAGACCATGGTGGCTCGGACTGGCGACAGTGGGGTAGGAGGTGGAACACCCCCTGTGACGATAACCATGGCGGGAATATCAGGATTCCCAGAAGAAGAGGCAGGATTTGCCTCCATTACCATCCGCTTTAAAGGTGTCGAAAGGTCCTTTAACAGAGGTTGGTCAGGTGTGATTTTCGGTGACCCAGTTGCTTCAAAAGACCCTTGTTGCTCTAGCTTTCACCTTAGTGGTGGCAGGGGTGGCTCTAGTGTCACTAGTGATAGGCCCAGAAGCCGTCGTGATCGACAGAGCTCGTGATCCTCCACTATGTGAGAAGATGAAAGACACACTAGGGATTTTTATTCGTTCAAAAACAACACACACTAGGAAAGTACCTATAAGATAAAACAAGCAAACACTAAACTAGTTGGAAGAATAGTTACAACAACCAACACTAGAGAAACTTACTGGTGCAAGTGCAACTCGAACACGGAAGAACCCTCTGGGTATACTTTGCAAAGCATGGACCGATGTTTTTCCTAAGTACCATGGTATACCCCCACAGTCACCTGTGTATATCTCTAAAAAAGATAGGCAACTAGGTTTCCAGCGTGCGAATAGTCACCAGGTGGGTACAGTGGATAGTTGGGTAGACCACAATGAGCAGGGTATTGACCCTGAAACTTGTCAAAGGTATCAAAGGAAAGTGGTCGGGAAGACAACTAAGGACCTCTAATGGATTCAAGACCCATGAAGCTTCGTGGAAAATGCAATCGACGCAATCCCAAGACAAGCCCTCTATATGTGTTCTCCACCACGATTGGTCCAGCTTTGGAGGGGTTATCTCCACTACCTTTCCACATGTGACCTTGTGTTTAGCCCCTGTGTTAGAGTGGGGTCCTAGATAACTTTCATGATACTGGACTTGGACACTCCCTAACTCAGACTCCAATGTTTTATTTAATAGCCTTGAAGAGTTTCCTCTCCAACCCAATTCAACGCCCTAACCCTAAACTAGTTGGTTGACCCTACAAACATAAAAAGTATAATGAATTTTAGATTTAGCGTTAATTTTTATGGCTTGTCTTAATTCAAAGGTTATGAAAGTGAAACTAGTGATGTTCGAAAGACGAAAAATAAATAAACAGAAAGCTGGAAACAAAATAACTTCTTCTTGAAAACAACTTTTCAAACTAAAAAAAAATATTTCTAAGATCATTAAACAACAAATTCAAAGCAGGATTTCACTCGACTACGAGCTACTTATGATCTAAGTAAACCATCAAGAACTTATGAAAGAAAATACTTTTCCTGGTTACTAATGCAAACCAACACTATTTAACCAAACAAAGAAATAAAAGTTTTTTTTTTATTTGAATGCTCACAAAGAAAAAAGGAAAAATATCAACAAATAAAGACCAAGAAAACTTCTGGCCTAAGTGCAGGTCACAAAGAGTCACTTTAAAAATAACACACAAGAATATTAAAACTGGACTCTCACACTTGTCTAAAAACCCTATGAAAAGAAAATTTTGAGGAAAACTTCTTAATGAAAAAAAAAGAAAGTTATTGCTGTGATCAAACCTAAGCTACTGACCGCTATGACAGAGACCCAAAAACCTGAGAGGTATAACTCTTGTCAAAGGAAAGGATGTCTACCATACCTTAAACAAGAATTTTATGTACATGCATGCTACTGGTAGTTCAACAACAAGAGTATGCACGTGAGCTGTGTAAAGTCAGGGTGCGTGTACACGCGTGCAGGCCTTATACAGGCCGTGTGTATCTTTGAAAATCTAGGACAAATGAAAAGCCAAGCAACCAAGCCCAGGCAGAGACTACTAGTACTGAGAACCAGGATCTGTTGAAGACTCAGAGACTTACTTTAATAGAAGAAAAAAAAAGAAAACAATTCAAGGAAAACTTCATAGAACAAACCAATCTGAGGTGAAACCTAAGCTATAGACTGCAAACAACAAAGACTAGAAAGAGTTCCAGAAAACCCCTAAGAAGGATTATTTCTGATAGGGGAGAGGATGACTGCCTCTCTAAAAGAAATTTTCTGGAATCATACACGCGATTGCACTTCCTCAGCTAGCGTATACATGCGGGCTGTGGGAAGGTATGGCGTGGGTACATGCGTTCAGACCTTATACAAGCCACGTGTACCTCTATGGGTCTCAAAAAATGCAGTCAATCAAAGAAACAAAGATAACTAGTATGGAAGACTAGAAACTCTGTAAGCTCAAACTTTTGCAAAAACTTTAAAAACAAGGAATGAAGCCAGTTTTTAAAAATACCCAAGAAAAAACATTCCCTAAAACCCCAGAGATCCCTAGTATGGTTTCCAATTCTGTTGTGGGTGGGAAATCCCTCCTACGGACTAGAATTAAGGGTTTTTATCATGCCTGCAAAAATGACCTAAAGATTCTTACTTCTTACCATCATCCCATGCCTAAACCCCCATTACTCATGTGTAAATACAAGGCTCAAGAGACTAAGTTGATGTACCTTATTTTTTTTCTTCGATGTCGATCCCCTTTCATGCTTAGTCGTTCTTTGACTGCAACTCTCCTCCTAATGCTGACCCGCATTCACCAAAATACAAACAAAGAACTCCACATGCATTTGATCTATGAACTAATGGGTTAGAGATTTAATCAATCATACAATCAATATTCAAATACTGACAATCTCATATGGTGGGACGGGAAAAAAAATTATTTTATTAACTTCACAATGATACCTTACAATGATAAAGTTGGCTACTGCTCCTTGATCCTGGTCCTGGGCTCTTCTTCCACTATCTTCCAACTGCTTTTCTCTATACTTCTCTTTGCACAAGGATGGATAAAGGTTGGGACAAATGGAATACTCAATCAGGTATAGTTTCTTTACTATGATTTTCCTCTTTTCAAATGGGACCCCTATCCCTTCTTTTATAGGTTAGAAGGAGATAGGTATTTGGTCGAATGACTGGCCATGCATGGCCGAAAGGTTTAGTTAACTTACCCAAAGATGTGTGTTCCGTCAACAAATTTCCTTTTTTCGTGCTTTTGTAGGTACACACGGGTTGTCTTGGGTCAGCTAGCATGTACATGCGTGCAGTAATGGAGCAGGGCGTGTGGGCCTTTATAAAAGGGTTTTTTAAGAAGAGTTGTTCTGTAGTGTTTTGGAAAATAAGGAATCCGAGATGGCCTGATGCCAGGTAAGCATGTCTGGTGCAAATTAGGGTTATAACACTCACGGGACTAAGACTTCCTGTCTCGCGGGCCTTGCGTGACAAGTCTACTGCAACCCATAGGGATGCATCACGAGACACTAGTAGTATGACCTGCAGGGATAAGAAAAACTAGGGTTTCCTCATAGATTCTTTCTCACCACTGCAATGCCGAAACTCCCGTACTCCTCAATCTTCGCTACCTTATATTTTATCGTCGAAAACTTAGCCAAAAGATCACTAGTTCACTAGAATATGTTCAATAGAATTAGTGAGTGAATGTACTTGTGAATGACTCTTTGAGGTGTATTTGAACTTTTGTTTGATAACCTCTTTCCTTGGACGTAGGGGATTCTTAAATTTCTTCTTACAACCACTTTACCCTTTCATTAAAGACTTGTAACCAACTAGGGGCTTCTTAAACATTATTCGGGGCTTTTAACTTCACAAGGTCATAACTCCTCAACCGTGTCGAATTACATGGCCTACTACCTATCACCAGAAATGTCATGACGAGGAATATACATCTATGAGTGATTTACCTTCATTTAATCCATCCTCCATTACCTAATTCCATGATCAAATACAATATTCATAACCACACTTATGGGTTTCTTGTAGACTTCTTCAAAACGTCTTCCCATGAGGGCCATGCTTAGAGCTACGCCATAAGGGGACGAATTTGGAGACTTCTCCAAATACACCCATCACATCAATTGACATCAATCCACTACTTGTTGACATCAATGAAAACCAAATTTCCAATAATCTCCCCCTTTGGCATTGATGGAAACATTGATGACATGGGAGCACTCATGCTACTGCTCATGCTCCCCCTATGATCATTGCTCCCCCTGTGACTGATGTTCCCCCTGTCTCTATGCATCTATTATTTCTCTTTGTTTCCATGCATTTTTTCTTTATCTCCCCCTTTGAAATCAATGGAAAATGGTAATCCACCTTGGGGTTGCTCCCCCTATCTACAAGCCTCTGTTGTATCTTCATGGTGCTTCCTCGTGTAAAAAAATGATGTATATGAAAAGCATTCAAAAGATTCTTGATTTGTATTCTTCAAGTATTTCATTGTTCTCCCCCTATCTTAATATGCCTGAAGCCATGTGCATCACTGTGGGGCATAAACTATTCCAAGTTTCTGTCAAAGTTACTGAAAGATATCCCTTGAAAGAGGTTTGGTGAAGATGTTTGTAATCTATTATTTTTTCCCAATGTGATCTAGCTTGATTTTTTTCTTTGTAGCATGTTCCCTTAGAAAATGATACTTGATCGGAATGTGTTTTCTATTGGAATGCATCACTAGATTCTTAGAGATACCGATAGCACTAGTGTTATCACAAAGTATTGAAATGGGATAATCATACGTCACTTGTATATCTTGCAAGTTTTTCTTCATCCAAAGAACTTGAGTGAAACATGTTGTCACTGTAATATATTTTTCTTCTGCTATGGACAAAGATACTGAAGATTGTTTCTTTCTTAGCCATGATACCAAACAATCACACAAGTAGAAGGATTCTCCACTTGTACTTCTTCTATCATCAATGCTTCCTTCCCTATCTACATCTTTGTAGGTGACCAGAGATAGATATTTCACTTTTGGATACCATAAGCCAAATTATTTTGTTTCCTTGAGATATGTGAATATTCTCTTTACCACCATAACATGTGCTTCTTTCAGTGTTGCTTTAAATCTCGCAACTTGTCCAACTTCTTTTATCACATCTAGTCTTGATGCTATCACATAGATTAGGATTTCAATCATCGATCTGTAGACTCTCTGATTTTCATACTTTGGTTCATTATCCTTTCTCAACCTGCAACTGGTCTGCATAGGAGTAATCACGGGTTTTCAATCTTCCATTCCAAACATATTTAACATTTATCTAATATACTTGGTCTGAGAGATGAAAATACCTTGATCATGCTGACATATTTGTAATCCCAAAAAGACTTTCAACTCATCGAGAAAAGACATTTCGAACTCATTTTTCATATCTCGAGAAAACTTCTGACTGATCCTGTCATCATCACTTCTGAAGATGATGCCATCTACATAAAATTCAATTATCAATATACTGTCGATACCTAATTTATGTGGAGATTGTTGTTTTCATTTCCCTTCCTGGATCCTTGTTGTTGTAGATACCTGTCCAATATTGAATACCATGCTCTACGAGCTTGATTAATTTCATACAATGCTTTCTTCAACCTGCAAACATAATATTTCCTTTATGACAGTGGAAGTCCTATTGGTTGTTCGATGTAGACCTCTTCTTCTAATTATCCATTAAGAAAAGTTGAATTAACATCCATTTGATATACCTTGATTATTTTGGAACATGCATAGTTTAATATCAATCTGATTGCTTCCATCCTATAAACTGGTGCAAAGGTCTCTTCAAAATCTATACCTTCAGTCTGAGTATATGTTTTTGGTTACATGTCCATTCTCATCCAGTTTGTTTCGAAAAACCCACTTTGTACCAATCAAATTATTGTTATTTTGTCTTAGAACCAGTTCCCATGTGTCGTTCTTCTCTATCTAATCTAATTATTCATCCATAGCCTTGATCTAGTGTTCATATTTGTTGACCTCTTCAAACCTTATTGGTTCAACTGTAGATAACAATGCTAAGTGTTGTTGTTCTGGTGAAAGTATTCTTCTTCTGGTTTCAACTCCTACATCTTTATTTCCAATAATCTGTTCTGGTGGATGATTTTTTTGTACTCCTCGGCTAGGTGTCTTAGGAGGTATCTGATGTTCATCTTATTTTTGTTCTTATTCTGTCTTCTCTTCTTCATATTCTTCTTCTTCTACTACTTCTTCTTTCAGATCTTCCTCATCATCCTACATTTATGAATATTTTCTTCCTACTTTTCCCTTCCATACATCAGTCTTGTCAATCGTTACATTGATGCTTTCCTTGATTCAGTTGAGTCTTGGATTGAAGCATTTATATTCTTTGATTTTTCTTGAATACCCAACTAGTATGCCCTTATTTTCTCGAGAGTCAATTTTTCCAAGCCTTCCATCTTCTCTTTTGATATAAAATTTTCTTCCAAATACTCTGAAATGCTTCACAATCATCGGTCTTCCTTTCCATAATTTGTAAGGAGTATTATCATTGTTACTTTTGAGCATTCCTCTATTCAGGATGTGAAATTTTATGTATTTCTTGTGCCCAAAATATGTCACTCAACTTGGAATCTTTCAACATGGTTCTGGCCATTTCCAATACTATTCTGTTCTTCCTTTTGACAACTCCATTTTGTTGAGGTGTCCTAGCTACTGAGAAATGTATTTGTATTCCATGTTCACCGCACAAGTCTATGAATTCCTTTGATGTAAATTCTCCTCCATTGTTTGATCTCAAACACT
This sequence comes from Picea sitchensis, assembly GCA_010110895.2. Taxonomy (NCBI): domain Eukaryota; kingdom Viridiplantae; phylum Streptophyta; class Pinopsida; order Pinales; family Pinaceae; genus Picea; species Picea sitchensis. The sequence continues at coordinate 59,932 of SNQJ01S0018990.1, read as the reverse complement.
TGATTTTCAATTCCATATTGGTTTCAACGATCTCTTTGTATATCTTGAAGTGTTCGAAAGCCTCTGACTTCTTCATGAGAAATAAAACTATAGTCATTCTTGTGTAGTCATCAACCAATAGCATGAAGTACCATTCACCATTTAGTCCTTTCATTCTTGTAGGTCCACATAGATCAGTGTGTACAATATCCAATGGTTTTGTCATGGATTACTCTTTTGATTTGAACTTGGTCCTAGTTTGTTTTCCTTGTAGACAATGCTCACATAGAGTATTTGTTGGCTTCGAGATCTAAATAATGTATTTCACTGCTTCCTTTCTATTGATTTTGACAAGGTTATAAAAGTTTATGTGACCCATCGTTCTCTACCAAATCCAACTTTAATTTTCTTTTCCTAAGAAACATATTTCCTTTCCAATTTCATTCAGGACATATATGTTGTTTGGAGTTCTTCTAGCTATACCCATTAACTTTCCTGATCCTTGTTTCCTTATCTCACATTTTTTTGAGTCAATTTTTTTTTGTATCCTTGATCACACATTTGACTTACACTTGGAAGATTGTGCTTCATATATTTGACCAGTGGAACATTCTCTGCCTTGGCATCTTTTCCTCCAAGCTTGATTGTGCCTCTTCCTATAATTATGGTTGATTTATCATTTCCAAATGAAATTGATCCATTTCATTCCTTATTTAGTGTCAAAAACTTGTTCTTGTCACCTATCATATGATTCAAACAACCGTTGTCAACATACCACCCACTTCTCTTGTGTTGAGATTGTAAAGAAAGTGAGCATTCTTCAATATCGAATTGATCTTTCTTCATTCTCCATATCCTTTTTGGTTCCTGTTTGTGATTGTTGATGTTCTTCTTTGGTTCCCTTGGAGGAAAAATCAGTCTACAATATTTGGCCATGTGTCCAAAATTGTTTCACTTGTAGCACTCTATTTCATCACTTAGTGAGCCAAAACTGTTGTGATTTTTGTTATGTGTTTCATGGGACTTTCTGGGATAACTACTGTTGGAATAGCCTTCATATTTTTTTTTGTTATAGGCTCAACAACTTGCATATTTGTGACCAAAGTTATGACAAGAATAGCATAAACCAAGAAAAATATTTTGATACCTGGATGTAGGGGATCTTCTAAATGGTGTTTCTCTTATGAAACCTTATTCTTCTTGGGAGGGTGTTGATTTCTTTTTATGTGTTCTAAATCTTCTAGGTGGTCCATTTCCTCTGTTATTTTCTTCTTGAGTGCCTCTAAATATTTATGCATAAGTGCTTTTTTCTACTTCATGTTCTGTCGTCTTGGAGCTCAAGCCTTTCTCGGTCTGCATCTAGTTGTATCCTATTCTGGACCTATCATAGTATGGACTTTGAATGTTGATGATCTCATACAATATTTTGGTATTATTCTTTCATAGAAGATCTTTTCTTAGAGTGACTATTTATGCTTCTAAGATTTCAATCATCTTCTCCTTTTCTTCTAACTGACCTATGAGTATTTCTTCAATTCTTTTGTCTTCTTCTACTTGGATCTTTAACTTCATGATTATCTACTCGAATTCTTTTGAGTTTTAATTTTGAGATCCTTTCTTCTTTAACTCTCCCTTGAGTGACTTAATTTTCTTTCTTTATTTCCCCAGTTCTTCTAAGGCATTGATTAGTTTTTCTCTGAGATCGACTTCGCCTTCTTCTTCAGAATATTCAGAAACATCTTTTATTGCCATGAAGATAACTCTTTTTGAATGATTTTCACTATCAACATCTTCATGAGTCATTTGATTAAGAGTTGTATTCCTTTGAGTAGATTCTTTTATTGAAGAATTTATTTTTGTTCCTTCTCTTGTCTCCCTTTTGATTTTTCTTTTTCTTCTTAGAATCTTCTTCTTCATCGCTACCTGTATTCTTCGCACAAGTGCATTTAGAAGAAAAATTATCAATACCATCGCAATTAAAACATTTCAATGGGAGAATACCTTTGTACTTGTTGGTTCCTCTTTTTAACTTCCTTACAAAGTTTTCCACTTCTTCATATTCCTTTGAATCGTCATTGCAGTTGTGTTGGCGGGCGAAATCGACCGTCCATCAACTAAGAGAGTGGAACCGGTCCGGGGTTGTCTAATAACCCAAGCCATTTGGGATGAACCACCCTGACGGGTTTAGCGGCTCCGTTAGCCGATCTAAGGTCCTAAGAAAACAAAAAGAAAAACTATTCTAAACTAACTAATCTAACTAAAACTACATAAAACAAACTAAACTAACTAACAATAAATAAAACTAACTAATAAACTAATCTAATTAAAACTAACTACTAAACAAACTAACTAAAACTAATTATCAAAACAAACTAAACTAAATCTAGCTATTCTATAAATACACTCTACTAACTAATACTATACTACCAACTGAAGTATAACTTATTCACAAAATATACAATATCCACAATTTACAGATTTAAATAAAACTTGAAAAACTCATTAATATTCTGCACTAAGACAAAGGAAGATGTTTTTGTTGATTTTATAATTTTATGAACAGAAATAAAATAGAAAACTAACTAAACTAAATCACTAATCTAAACTACAAATATATCTAACTTAAAATACTAATATTACACTAACAAATTAATGAAAATAAATCACAAACTAACCTGGAGAAAATGCTCCAGATTTGTCCGGTGTCTGATTACTGTGCTAGCAGATCGGAGGAAGGAAACTTGCACCGAATAATCTAGAAGCTTCTCGTAAACGATAGTTGCAGTGCTCTTTAAGTTTGTTTACGGGACAAACAAGACATAAAAATCACAACAATCATATGATTTATCAATCTCCACAATTAGGTAAACCTATTATGCAAAGACTTATACAAAATAATTCAATTGATGAAGAAGAGAAATCTGTCATCCATAACTGAATCAAGTAATTGCTGTGTTTTTAAGTACTGGAAGAAATCAGATATGGATGAAACATTAATTAATACATATCATTCTGCAAAAGACTATGATAGCTAAAGTAGTCACTGATCTAATGCAAATTGATAAACATAAACATGAAACAAAAGATTGATATTATGAAAGTGAAAGCTGTAGCAGAACATCAACTTATGTCTCAGCCTATATTAGATATCCATAATCCTGGTTCTCCCACAAGCGAGGATCATCCTTATTACAAAAATAATAAGTATTTATAAGTTTTCCACAGGGTAAAACCTCCCTATGGAAGTTATCAAATTGTTTACATAAAATCTAGGAGGATATCCCAAGTTTAACTAAACTAGGAGCCTAAAATAAAACTAAAAGACACCAATATTTCCCTAGCTTGTCCATCAAGTCCCATGCAATTCGAATTCACCTGAAAAGGTTAAAAAATAGACAAGTTAGAAGAATATTTTATTAATAAAATGATAAAAATCTAATTCTATAGACTAGCTACAGAATCATCTGATTCTGTAGCTGGTCTAAATAAGGCACAGAATCAGTATTAAAATCGATTAAAAATCTTTTAAAGATTTCAATTTAATTGACATCCAAAAGTCATTTGAAAACGAATCATTTTATATGAGTTTGTTATGCTATTCGAAATCAAATAGGATCCAAATCAATTGAATGACTACAGAGATAGGCATACTCTGTTTTGCTTATTACCACAAAGTCAAGTGACAAAATTATGTGGAACAGTAATGCAATCGTTTCATAACAAATTTGAATTCAACATAATCAAAACAAATCGCAAGCAACTGTTACGTTACCTTGTCAACAGGAAGTATGAATTAGACAAGATCATTTTCAAATCCGTTATAACTGTGTCGACATGGCAAATGATTCATGCCACGAATAGACCAATTCAAACCAGTGCGAAAATCAATTCAAATAAAATCGTAACAGGATCAATTCATTAGCAACATAATTTGTAATCTGTTATGGCAAATTGGGCAAACAGGATTGACTTTGATCAAAATCGTTCATTTGACAATGAATTATAATCAGATTTGGCAAAAAAAATAACGAACAAATCAAAATCAAACAGAGCATTCATTTATGATACAAATCTGACTCACGGAAATGATCGAACTAACAGCAATCCAACCAAACGAATCAATCGGCTGGGGTTTAGCATAGGTATCATGAATCAAATCCATTCCCTGATTCGGGTGCAATTGCATAGGCCTAAATGAGAACCTTGTTTTTACAGAGTCGTTCTTTCCAAATTAAATTAAACAGAGTGGTATTCCCGATTTGGAAAATTATGTGACACAACATATCGTAACAACCAAAGTCATTGAAATCGTTTACCAATCAGAGCATCCGGACCATAACGAAATCAAATCCAACATGATCGTATTCTAATTTGAGCATGAAAAACTTAGAGTAGATACCAAACCAATTCAATTGAAAGCAAAACATCCATTTCATTAACCCAATCAGACACACGATCAAATCAAATCAAAACGAAAACCATTTGAATCTGATAAAAATCTATCAAAGGCTAAACTGGGAATGATTAACTCATTAATCTAAAACGAAATTCCATTTAATTTTAGCAAGGCGAAATGTATATAGGATGAATGTCGTTATAACAGAGTCATTTCGAAATATAACAGAGTTGTTCAAGAACCAAATTTGACCCATTATATGAATCTTGTTTATTCATAAAAATAAAACTATATCAAAGTCATACTTGTACAACGACGAGAGGGCTTGATCATGCCAATTTAGAGTTGATAACGGCTGTGGCCGATTCAACATTCTTGAAAAGGATGGAGCCTGTCGTCTTCTGCTTCTTATCAGCTGATTGGAGCTTGTTTCTTTGATTGGTCAATACTGCAATTTGATCTTCTAGTGATTGAATTTTCGATTGGATTAGGGGAACATCAATGTAGTATCGTTCCAACCATGAATCACATTGGTCACAGGGAGACTGTGTGGACTTTGTAAGAGAAGGCGAGGGTTTGGACATGTGGTTCTATTAGGGTTTTGGTCTTTAGGGGCATTGGGATTATTGTGGGTTTTTTCTAGGGATTTTTTTATTGCATTCTTAATGTATTTTTGTTTATAACCTATGTTCTTAAAAGTCTTGGTAAGGTGATCTGTTTCTTTATCTAGGTGTGTTTCCTAAAAACTTTAGCTACTAGAACCATAATAATCTCCGATGAAACACACCTAGATAAAGAAACAGATCACCTTACCAATACTTTTAAGAACTTAAGTTATAAACAAAAAGAAATTAAGAATGCAATAAACAAAGCCCTAGAAAAAAACCCACAATAATCCCAATGCCCCTAAAGAACAGAAACCTAATAGAAGTGCCTACCTTCCTTACATCCAAGGAGTGACCGACAGGATTGCAAGAGTCCTTAGCAGAAAAGAGATTAAGACCTCCTTCAAACCACTTGAAACCATCAAATAGAGTATGAGATCCGTCAAAGACAAACTTTACCCTCACAATGGCAAAAGAATCTACAAAATAGAGTGCTCATGCGGTAAATGTCACATCAGTGAAATTGGTCACTCCTTCCAATTTAGGATAAAAGAGCATGGAGCTGACATTAAGAATGAATGCATCCGCACCTCTGCCCTAGCTGAACACTTCATTAAAATGAGACACCATGTTTGCCTAGAAGACACCAAAATCCTCGCCAAAGAAAATCACCTCTTCAAACGTCATATTAGAGAAGCTATTGAAATCCGAAAACATCCTAGTAACCTAAACAGAGACAGTGGGTTAGAACTAAGAGAAAATTGGCTCCCCTTGATCCATAAAAAACAACAATAATCGTTGGTAATTTTTATACATTATTATAAATTAATTTATTCATTAGAACCCCTTTGTCTTTGATCCATAAAAACAACAATAATCGTTGGTAATTTTTATACATTATTATAAATTACATTAAAACCCCGCCTAATCATATTTTTAACATTAATATTAATATTAAAAATCTAAGATAACTTAATAACTCTTAAATAACTTAACCTCTATTATGAAATTACAATTGATTAATATCTAAAATTAACCTTGAATTAATAAACATTTAGAATAATATAGAATAACATAAGGACCTCACCTAGGTGTAGACCGACAGTAAGTGCCGCAAAATGGAAGGAACTATGTAAAATGAGGTCTCAAGGCTCCATTCTCACCTCGCATTTTACTCTGGTATGCGGTTTTCAAGGGCGCTTCTCCTAGGGTTTGCATAAGTACCTAGATTCGAATTTCTGTCACGAGTAATGAGCATCGTCAAGCAGCACGATTCCCCTATATAAAATAAAATAAATAAAATAACAAATAAAACATATAAGCAAACCCTAATAACTTAATAATTACTTAATACCTATAATTAAATCCTAGAACATAGTAATTGAAATGAAGATTATTGTATAATATTAAATTAATAATTCATTATATACCTTATAAACTAAAAAACCAAATTAAGAACCCTAATATTAACTCAAACAAACAATTAATTCTATTAAATATTTAGTTTATACCTCTACCTTAGATTAGTTAGAATATACCTCAACCCTAAAATAACTTAAATAATTCACTTAATACCTATTAAATAAACCCTAGAACATACATCAAGATTAAAAACCTTAAATTAATAATAAATTATTATAAACCTTAAATAAACAAAACAAGAAACCCTAATAATCTTAACAAATAATTTAATTTATTAAATAATTTCTACAAAAAAATGTAAAAAAATTTAGTCGACACTTAAATCTTTCCTATACTTCCCAAGTATTTATACCATCTCTTCCCATCTTCTTAACTCAAGCTCATTGTCCTGAATATGGATCATGATATGGATTTGAAACATCGACAATCCAATGACAACATTGTGGCTACTTCTAATCAAAACCAAAATCCCAACCACATAAATGTCACTAATCAACCTTATTATTCTTGGGAGGATGTTGATTTCTTGTTATGTGTTCTAAATCTTCTAGGTGGTACATTTCCTATGTTATTTTCTTCTCGAGTGTCTCTCGGTCATTTATGCATAAGTGCTTGTACTTCTAATTTCATGTTCTATCATTTTGGAGCTTGAGTCTTTCTCTATATGTATCTAGTTGTATCCTAGTTTGGACCTGTCATAGTATGAACTTTGAATGTTGATGATATCATCCAATATTTTGGTGTTATTCTTTCATTGAAGATATTTTCTTAGAATGACTATTTCCAATTTCTTAAGATTCTCAATCGCTCTTCTCCTTTCTTCTAACTAACTTCTGATTTTTTCTTCAATCCTTTTGTCTTCCTCTAGCTGGATATTTAACTTCATGATTACGCCACACAATAATACATTGGAGACACACACATTTAATACACATATTCACTCGACTTCTTCAAAGTTGGATTTTTGAGATCCTTTCTTCTTTAACTCTCCCTTGAGTGACTTAATTTTCTTTTTTTCCCCAGCTCTTCTAAGGCATTGATTAGTTTTTTCTCCTCGAGATCGACTTTGTCTTCTTTCTAAATATTCAAATCATCTTCTTCTTCCATGAAGAGTACTCTTTTGAATCATTTTCAATATCATCATCTTCGTGATTCATTTGATGAAGAGTTGTCTTCCTTGAGTAGAGATCTTCTTGAAGAATTTATTTTTGTTCCTTCTTGTCTCCCTTTGATTTTTTCTTTTTCTTCTTGTTTTTTTTTTTTTTTTTTTTTTTTTTTTTTTTAATGATGGTGGTGTTGGTAATTTTGCTTCTAAATTACCAATACCACTACAATTAAACATTTCAATGGAAGCATACATGTGTACTTGTTGGTTCCTCTTTTAAACTTCCTTACAAAAGCTTCCACTTTCATCTTCCTCCTAATCGCTGCTGCTAGTAATATGGTTTTTGGCTTCTTTTCTTTGTTTTTCTCTTATTTGTCTCTTTGGATTTAAAACATTGTTTCTTTTAATCGGATTCTTTATTTATCCTCATTTCATAAGTCATGGAATATTCCATGTAGTCATCCATGCTCTCAAACTTTTAAGATCTATTCTTTCTTCCGTGAGTTGATATCTTAAGATCAAATCTTATAGGTAGAGATCTTAGAACATTTTGAATGACCACTGACTCATCAACTTCTTCTCCTAGTCCTCCAATAGTGTTCGCTGTTCTCATCAACTGTGGTGAAAGTAGGCCGATTTCTCTTCATTTCCTTCCTTCAACTTCATATTTTCTCAAACTTATCTCTATGGGTTTGAATCTAGCTCCCTTTGACTTTCGTGATTCCTTGTAAATATTTTGAAGTTTATCCCAAAGATCTTTTGTGGTCTTGCAATGCATAACTTCGAAAAATACTGAATCATCCATACTTCTCATAATCATTCCTTTATCCTTGAGTTGTTTTCATTGAGGCTTATTTCCATGTTTTTCTACTTGGGGAGCTTAACGGTGATGTATATCCATCCACCATTGGATCTTCACCAAACATCAAATCCATGTGTGTGCAAAATGTTTTGCATCCTTATTTTCCAAAAGGAAAAGTTTTTTCCATCAAAACCTTGGTGCTCCAATCTTAGTATATTCCATGATATCTCCTTCTGGTTAAATTGTTTCTTCAAGGACCTACCTCGATACCAATTGTTGGAATACCGAGGGAGGGATGTTGTAAATACTAAACAACTCCAGAGGGGTGGGGTTTGTTTATATGCTTAAATAATTTTATACCTTTTAAATAATTATTAAGTTTTCTTCATTTGTCATCAACCATCATACAACATATGAACAATAAGAGTAAAGATCATCAATAACACATAAAATACACACAGACAGCATTTTCGAAACCCATAAAGGAGCAGAAAACCTTCTTCTTCAAATGATAGGCGCCTTTTTCGGTTTCAGACATCATTTACAATTGAGCACCAACTCACTGTGAGGCTACTTTACCGCTTTATAAGCCGCAACTTGTTGAGAGCGCCACCAACTCTAATTTCTCTAGCACCTACTAGAAGGAAGCCACAACTCCTAAGTACTTCCAAAGACGAATCGGATGGAAGCACCTACCTCGAGCTATTATTCTCCAAAGCACTAACCGATGAAAGCACCAATCCCATTTACACAGTTCCAACTCTCAATGCAGGAACATCTCGTTTCTCCCAGCACCACCTCCGCCACTCCTAGTTTATTTGGTCGCAAAACTTAAGAAAGCTACAACTTCCGCACCAGCACTCCACTTGAACCTTCGAGGACAACAATCAAAGCACCATCCCAACCTCCCTAGAAGAATTAAATAATGAAACACTAGTAACTTCTATTCGCATAAATCACTTCCTACCATTTCACTCTGTTTTGTAATTCCGATCTTCAACAAATTGTTCTCAACTATTCTCCTCTGCATATTGTTCTTCACTCCATATCTTCCTCAACAGTCTCCGCTTCTACCTCCTCACGCTCGTAATTTTTCTTCCTTACTGTGTCTATCACTTCACGCTATGTAATTTTCTTTCCTAAATGTGTCCGCTCAGATCAATGCTCTTTTGTCATTCTCGTTTCTTCTTATCCCTACCACATTTGCTCGCTTCATGCATTTCATTCTCATTCTCATACTAATTAAACTTGTTCCTCACAACCCTTCTCCTCGCTTCACTATTCTCTAGTCTCTTTTCTACAAAATTCGTATACAATGTCACCTGCTCTCGCCTTTTGGATTTATCTCCACTTCCATCTCCTTCGGCAAGAAATAACGCATAACCTGCTTCCAGCAACTAAATCGCTATCTGAAACGTGCTAACTAATTTATAATGAGTTCATTCTACTTGTCAGATATCATACTAACCCAGGAGAGAAAAATAAGGACTCCTCCATCAATCTTTTGATCCAACGGTTCGGACCAATCACTTCACCATCGCGATTTCATTTCAAGTATGTCAAACTCACTTATAGCTCTTCGGGTTACATAAAATTCCATATATCGGTTGAATCAATGATCCAGATGTAATTTGGCTCAATGGCTACGATTAATTCGTGATATCGCATATCATGACTAATTTATAAGGTAACTTTACCATATTCAATTCTCATACCGACATAGAATTTGATCAACTGGATAATGACATCTCGCTTAACTACATGACATTCAGATCGCATTTCTGATTTCTAGTTGCTAGTTCTCAATATCTCCTCTAAATCACGCATCTCCCTATTACTTCCATGAGAGTCTACCAACGACTCATCATTTCTAGATCCGACGGTTCATAGATTAGATCTCACGATTTGCATATCGCGACATTCTAATTTCTCCTTATATTTTAAAATGTGTAAATTGATCTTTGATCCTATCGATGATCTAAGTTCATTGAATCCTACTTGGCCACGAAAGTAATTTCAATCATAACAATACTGCACTTATGTCGAGATTCAACGGTTCAGACATTTCTAGCTCTGACTACCAAGGACAAATCACAAATAGCATATCAAGCATTTCTCGGAGCTGTTGTGGATCAACACCTGACTGCAGGAACTCCGGGATTCTCGGACATTCCCTCTGATGAGAAAAAATCCTCCGACAAAGACCCTCTATCCTTTTACACCAGATTTGCAGTAAATGGACGGTCCTATTCCTCCAGATTTATCCTTCCATTAGACTGCAGAATCCCTCTGACTTAACCTCTCAGATAGCTTCGCAGTCACATCGGCCTTTCGAGAATTTTGAGTGGGATCCAATGGTCACTGGATATTTGTCTTCCTTATTCTCTGTAAACTTTTGTTGCGCGTGTTTTCTTCAATGATATTCTTCCCGAGATTTTACGTCCGAATCTCCAAGAGGTTTTATCCTTCATATCTTGCCATCTCCGTTGTTGCCATCAATGACAACAACCATCAACACGCATTCGTTGCTTGTTCAATATTTGCCAACAGGGGGGGGTGAATCAGTATGAGAAATTTATTATCAGTTTCAACCACAATATGTAATCCTTAACATCATCAACAATATATCATCAATATATCATGATTAGTATAAATCAATAAAGCATAATAGACATCCGCATAAACACATTACACTAGAATTTACGTGGAAACCCAAATGGGAGAAAACCATGGAATGATTTTTTTATATATCAAAATAATACATTCGTTGGAAGAACAAACTTCCCAATTATCCAACTACAATTGGAAGTTGGATACAACCCCCTATTCTCAGGCTCCAACTTGAAGGAATCTACAACTCCCTGAATTCTCTAGCTCCAACTAAAAGGAGGCTACAACCCCCTAATTCTCAGGATCCAACTTGAAGGAAGCTACAACTCCCTGTGTTCTATGGATACAACCAAAAGGAGGCTACAACCCCCTTTCCTTTCCCTGTTCTGCTGCCCTGAAATATAAATGTAGATCAATTGTCACTACCACAATCAATAACACTGTCATTGCCACTGTCACTGTCATTGTCTCATCAACATGTAACATGTCACATCAACCTGTCAGTGTATCCAACCTATCACTGTCACTGTACCATCAACCTGTAACTGATCATCAACCAAAAAGAACCTATACCATACCATGCATCAACTATGTACCAATATATATATGCATCAATCAATAACAATAAGATATACCAACTACCAGATCAATGATAAGTATTCAATCATGTAACATATGTTGAACATGAATACACCTTGTATCATATACCATAGCATCAATCAAGTATAGATATGTACTATATCATCAATGAAGAACCAATGCATGTCCCTTATGAATATGCACCATACATCAAGTGTATACCTCAACCATGAACACTTATCTCGAAGATATGAACCATAAAAGCCATGCCATATGTTGAACCAAATATACCAGAATACCTTACTCAATCATGTACCCAAGATATACCTCAATCATGTGTCAAAACCTCATCAATATGCCAATTATACCTCAAACATTCACAACATCATAATCAAGCATAACCTTCACAACAAGTACATAAACATATCAATATTTATGTAGTTGAATTGTAACTCTGCGATGTTGACCTGTAATTTATATTTTGTCTTCAGGGACCTGGTACCAACATTTCTGCCAAACTTTTGTTTTCCTCGCAGGACTAAGACATCTTGTCTCGTGAGGCCTTGCATGACAGTTATACTGCAACCCACGAGGATGCATCGTGGGACACTAGTAGTTTGACCCACGAGGATCAACAAAACCAGGGTTTCCTCAGATATTCCCACTCACCACTGCAATGTCAAAACTCTCATACTCCTCAATCTTCTCTACCTCATATTTTACCGTCACAAACTTAGCCAAAAGATCACTAGTTCACTAGAATATGTTCAATAGAATAAGTGAGTTAATGTACTTGTGAATGACTCTTTGAGGTGTATTTATACTTTTTTTGGGTAACCTCTTTCCTTAAACTTAGGGAATTCTTAACTTTCTTGTTACAACCACTTTACCCTTTCATTAAAGACTTATACCCAACTAGGGGATTCTTGACCATTCTTCGAGGCTTCTAACTTCACAAGTCCATAACTCCTAAACCATAAGAAATTACGTGTCATACCACCTATCACCGGAAACATCGTGACAAGGAATATCCATCCATGAGTGAGTTACCTTCATTTACTCCATCCTTCATTAAATAATTCCATGATCAACTACGAGATCCATAACCATACTTATGGGTTTCTTGTAGACTTTTTCAAAGTGTATTCCCGTGAGGGCCATGATTATAGATACCCCATAAGGGGACCAATTTGGAGAGTTATCCCAATACACCCCTCACATCAATTGACATCAATCCGCTACTTGTTGACATCAATGAAAACCAACTATCCAACAAGTTGGTGGATTAATTTTCCTGAGCTCACCTTACAAGATGTCTGCCTCAGGCCTTCTTCTCTGCCTCTTAACAGGAGACACACTTGGGATACTCTTTGGTCTTGAAATTCCATGCGTTATTTTGGTGGATTTTCTTGGAGAATGATGGCACTTGATTATGCTTCTTGACTCCCTATCATTTCCATGATCGTCCCTTCTGCTTTGGGATCTGGATGTTGTCACTTGTCTAGCACTAATTTATTGCTTGGTGTCAGAGTATTTTTTAACCTACCTATACAACATATTTGGAATCTGAAGTATCTCTTCCTAATCCTTCCTAATCCTTTCATTATATGCTTTATAGCTCTACACTTCCCTATGAAAGATTCTCATAGTTACAGGCTCTTGCCTGCCTCTTCTTCAATTACACTTTATCTTAGTATTTCCTGTGAAGACCTATGACCTTATCCTCATGGATATAAGATCACCGAGAATCTTCCATAACTCCATTCCTCATATAAGAACCAATTTTTTTTTCCTGTACCTCTAATTCTGTAAGAAATGTGGATGTAATAATTATTATTAGAACATGCATACTATAAAACATTTAATCAATTGGAATATAGGTTATTCTTCATCCCAATTTATGAAGGAAATAATGCAATAAGTAAAAAAGTGATTCCCTTAGACACATTCCTCTCTGAAACAACTCTCTAATGGTTGTATTCATGCCTCATTCTGAATTCTGAGCAAACATTTACAACATTCATGTGCTACAATTTCCACTCACTTGGTGTTGCAAAATTTACTTTATTACTTTATGATAAAATTTTATCTCATAATTCAAAATTCTAGGTGGATACATGACATCTTTTCGTTGAAACCTTTCCAATGACTATTTGTTTTCTCAAATCTGAGCTCCGAGTTGAAAGTTATGGTCTGGAGATTTTTACATTGTTTTTCCCATTTTATCCCTGTATGCTACATGTGTCTTATTTATCTTCCTACGCATTTATTCATACCCGGATTCCAGATATAGCTCCATGGATGTTTCTATGGTTCTTAATATTTCCATAGACTACTTTTGTGCCCCATGTTAACGCTCTGTAAATTTCCTAGAGGTTGTCAGAGAAGAAGAAATCTACGGGAGGTAACTTTATCCAACCACTTCGAAGCTTGGATCTAGCCCTACCAGCTTCAAAGAGGGATCTCTCTGTATGATTTAGATATGTTTCAAGTTTAAAATATTAGGCTAGGTGAATAAAATAGGTTTGTTTTGTTTTTTCTCGTTTTCATTGGATTGGCTGAGGGAGCTTTACACGTCCATTGGGCTATGGGGTCTGTATCATGAAATAAAATCTAAACCAGAAAACAAAGAAACCTTTCATAGGGCGAGATAATGCAATCGCTAGATTCTTTTAGCAGTATAAATGAGGAATAGTAGAAAAAGCGAGAATGTCAATTACAACAAAGAAGCAGTTAAGAATTTCTTTATCATAAAATCAGAAGATGAAACACTAAAATATTTTAAAGTCAGAAATAGGGTATACAAAGATAAATCCTGCAATGTTCATTACTTTCAAAGATTAGATTTAGAAAACAGTGCGATAACTAAATGAGAATAACATTTAACTTAGAAAGGAAAACATCACCAATGAGTACACGCAAGAATCCTGTGGAAATGCCTCTTTGTATTAATGGAAGATCTCTTGAAAAATATTACAGTCTGGTAACTCGCAGGGTGTAAAGATCAACACTCAATACTTCGAAAAGTGAAGTATTTATAACCAAAATTACAAACGATCCTGTCATTAAAGATCAAGACTTGGTAAATCTATTTTTAGCTTAACTAACTTAACAAACTACAAAAATCTAGGAAACTGTTTGATGATGTGTCGAAGTTTCATGTTGTTTTCCGAGTGAACCATTGGTGAGGCCTCTACATGACCTCGTCTGACTGGATAGCTGACTGGGTCGGGATATCTCATCGACTACTCGATCAGATTACAAAGCTCTTCCCATCAAAGATGACTGGGAACGTTGACTTTGAGTAACCTTCGATAGACTTCATCCATCTCTGTGTACTTGGAAAAAGTTGGCTTGATGATGAAGATGTACCAGATCTCATGCTGTAAGTTGATGTCCAACTATAGAGCATCTAGGAATGCCTTTCCAGTGATACTGCCTTGAGTTCCTGAAAATTTTGAACTATCCTTAGCCACAACAGCTAGTCTCTTTTTGTAGTCGGGGAGTGTCATCAATTTGTCATTTATCACCTTCAAACCAAGAAGACCCTTCTTCTGTAGAGCCTCAATCTTGCTAAAAAGCCTTTGCACCCCTAGGTCCATAGCCTGAACCCTTTCTTCTAGCTATAGCATCAGTCCTCTCTTGGTTAGTACCCTCTTGACCTCAAGGATGGTCTCTGTTTTATCCTCAATTCTCAGATCTTCTAGCTCCTCTCTGGTTTTAGAATTTAGGAATTTGATGATTTCATTAGCTTCGATGGGCATCTCTCCCAGTTCTGCTCTAATATTCTCGATGGCTTTCTTAATTCTTTGCACCAATTCATTTTTCTCAAACATAATTTGTATCATTGGCCATATTTCATTCATAGACTTGGTGATGTCTGTCCAAACACTTTCTTTGACTTCGGCCAGTGTTTTGCCTACCATTGTTTGCTTCCGAAGTTGTTGTAACTCTTGTTTGAGATGGTCTAACACTTGTTTTTCCTTGGAGTAGCTGGTTTGGTAAGAATATTTTGAGTTCCTGGAGGTTCTCAATCTCCTTTTTGAGCCTGCAAATCTCTGTTTCCTGCAGATTCATCTCTTCCATAGATATAGCCAATTCAATAGTCTTTTCCAGAGAAGTTAGTGGATTTGCCGATGGAATTTATGCTAGTGGTGTTGTGCTCACTCCCGAGAGTGGAACTGCACTCAATGGAATGATTTCCATGGGTTTTGACTGCTCTTTCTCTTTCATTAGTTTCTCCAGTTTAGCTTCCATTTCCTTCAATTGTGCATTCTGGTCCATGACCAACTTAAGCATTTCATCTTTTTCTCCTTCTGTCTCCACTATTTCCTTTGCCTGAGAGTCTATTGTTGGTGGTAGCTTCAATATTTTCCTTAGAGACACTATCTTGGAATTTTTCTTCTTGATCATCTCCTCGACTGCTTTCACATTCGAGGGATCATATATGATCTTGAGGACTAGTTCCTCCAATGTCTTAATCCTGTTATCTTTGGCAAAGGATGATATTTTCTCCAACTTCAACTACGTCTGGACATTATTCAGAGACACTTGTAATTTGGAGGCAGCAGTGGAAGCATGTGCCAACGTGGAGAAAACCATTTCTCCAGTTTGCCTGTGCAGATCCATTTGACCAGCTGGATGCACATCCTTAGTCTGGAAGTCAAAGGTTGCCCTTTTGTAATCGGTGATTACCTTTGGGTCTTGCACCTGTTCTTTGAGAAATGCCATGTGCATTCTTCCCTTCTCAGTATCGAATGTCGATAGCAGTCTATGTTGTGTAATCGATGTTTGCTTCCAGAACTGAGCATATGTGTTGCTGGTCAGCGTCTGATTCTTTTTCTTGATAAAATCGTATTTCTCGAAGATACTCAGCTTCGGTCCTGTTTTGCCTGGCTAGTTGACTGGTGGAGTGTCTGTAGGCTTCATAGGAAATACTGAGGTTATGATCTACTTGTTTCTTGTACTAATGAGTGACTGATCCACCTCTTTTATTGTAGTGGATGGAATTTCCTTTTCTCCAGCCGTGTCAGGAGCCTGAGTGGTTTTCGGCCTCTTTGTGTGCAATCGGAACTCCTCAGATGATACTTCAATGACTGAAGGCGAAGTGTCCTTCCTGGGCCTTTTCTCCTTTGGATCCTGTGGTGTAGTCATCTGTGAAACAACGACCAAAGGGTCCTAATGTTCTACCTCAACCAGTGTGTTTGGCTCCCATTCTGTCTGGTTTACAAAGTTCTCTACCTCTGGCCTAGATATGTGAACATACAGGATGTTTTTGTTTTTGATTCTCATCTCGAAAATTATCCCACATGGATCATAGTGCCACATGAAACTAACAAAGAACTTCATTTCTTTTAGAATCCTATCTTCTTCCTCCCTGGAACCTCGACTGTTGCATATGAAAGATCCAATCTGCCCTTTGATTCTGAGTTGTTGCTTCTTCTTCAAAGACACAAAATGTATGTCGTCTAAGTTTATCATCTGCCTTATGTATTCCAGGGTGAAAATTCTAATAGGTAAGTACTTGGGTAGCTTATATGGGGCCAACTCGCACCCATAGACTCTGATGTCAGTATTATTTTGGTACAGGTACCAATCACCAGTCTTTGTAAGGTCCAAGAGATGTAGAATCCTCTGAATTTCGTCATTAATTCTGGGTTCGGGTCTGCCGCTGAGCATACTCTCCACTTGGTGGTATAAATTCTCGATGAACTGCTTGAAGCTGAATTCCATGGAGTTATGTCTAAGAAGAGAGGTCCATGTTGTTACTGCCTATGTTTTACCATCCTCGTCCATCTTCCACATAGAAAAAGAAAATTTGTCCGCTTGGAAGAAAACGAACAGGTATGCCAGAATTAAAGAATACCTAAACATACCTTCTATGGTGAAATTTATGAATTGTTCATGAATGTTGTCCGCGAGGAATGTGTTGCAGTCAAACTGTGTAGTGGGTTTCTCATCGGTGGAGAAAATATACAGAAATCCCAAAATGGGTTCATCTACCCATTGATCTGAAAAATAACCAAGCAAGGCGCATAGTGACGTGATGACCTAGTTTTCTTTTATTGAGAACATGGAGGAAGGATAAGGGGGGTTTGTGGTGGGGAGCTGAGTGGATTATGGAAGAAAAAGCTCAAAAATCTCTGGTGCGATGACTGGGTAAATGGTGAGGGAGTGAAGGGTGAGAGTAGTTTTGAGTAAACGGGTATCCGTTGGGCACGTGAGATAGGTCAACTGGTTAACGGATAAGTTAGCCAGTAATAAATGGCCAACGGGTCATTTAGAGCGTGAGATGGTAGGTGACAATGAATAAAGAATACGGTTGAGCGACGTGGTGGGTATTGATTGGGGGAAAAGACCATGGTGAAGGGACTTGCCACAGGTGAATGAGGGAGAAAGACTGACAGAGTTATGGGAGGTGAATTTTATGGAAAAGGTGGATAATAACATCATGAGGTGACAAGGTATGTCAGACAGTAAAAGGTGGTGGGATTTGGGACCAATGGATTCATTCCATGTATAGATAGGGGGCCCGCCAGAGGAAAATTCCATTCTGGACCCTCCCCCCACCATTAAAGGTAGATCGTTCGGGGGGGGTCCAAAAAACATCATGAGTCATTGATCTGCATTCTTTCCTCTCGACCGCAGATCTGTGCGTGATCCTTAAAACACATTTTGGACCCCCTCCCCCTCCATTAAAGGAAGAACGGACGGGGGGGTCCGAAATCCAATATAGATCGTAGATCTAAGTGCTAAAGCTTGAGCCGTCCAGATGTGCACATATANCATTAAAGGTAGAATGGTCAGGGGGGTCCGGAAAGACTTGTCCACTGTAGATCTGGGCGTGAACATTTGAGCCGTTGATACATGAGTAGTGCATAATTGTGAGCGCGAAAGCATATGCACCCAGAGAACTTAGGATAAGTACATATCGTGGGTTTTCCCAAGCTTTCCCATGTTTCTATCACCAAGGGGTTAGACAACCAACCTTTTAAACATCCAAGACATGGTTCAAAATTAATCATCGGGCTAGTTTTATTGAAATAAAGAAAACTACTCTATGTTATAACTTAATAACCTATGACAATTAGCCCATATTAAACTGTTGGACTAAGAAATTACTCTACCCTGGGGCTATCTGACCAAGATTAGGCAGTCTAGTCAAATTTATTCACTAACTAACCTAGATCACTTAGCTAAGATTAAATAGTTTAGCCAAGCCCTTTCACTACTCCTATCAACATCAATTTAAAAGAACTTGGCCATGCTTGAAATGTATGGTCCAAGTTATTGTTATTGCATGGGGCTATATTGAATTTATTTTATGCCCTCTTTTATTCTTTTCTTTCTTTTTATTTTTTCTTTTCTTTTTCTTTTTCTTCTCTTTTTTCTTTCTTTTCTTTTCTTCAAATTATTTGCAGAATTAAAAATCATTTGACAAGCAAAAACACTAAAGAGATAACATTTCAGTCACCAGTTGATCCTATAAATTATAGGGTTATAACAGTAGCTCCACCTGGGGATGGTACTCTCCTTGTGAAGTGCCAAGAATCCTGATCCCTGATGTTCTAAAACTTTCTCCATAGTCTCCTTTGTTGCTTGATCTGTTTTATTTTGAAAATTGGAAGACAATGTTCAGTGGCTTAGGGCCTTCTCTCCGGTCTTCAACCTTCTGATAAAATTTATTCACTCAGAAACTTGCAAGAAAAATGAGAGTGGTTTGTACAATGGAAAGTGTGACCTCAGGTCCCTACTGAGGCGGTGAATAATGCTTCAACATTCTACCATTTACAGGTCCTCCTAGCAGATCTATCCCATCATTGTTGTTGAGCAAGAAGGCGTTATTTCCTCTGAATGCTTGAATCATGTATGGTCCCTTCCATAGACTGTCGAATTTTCCATGCTTTCCCTTGTCTTCATTTCGGGAATCCCATCTTAACACCAAGTCACCTAGCTCGAAATCATCTTCTTTGATTCTTTTGTCAAAGATCTTCTTAATGCTTTCTTGAACTACCTGAGTCTTGTTGTATACTTCTTCCCTGGACTGTTGCAAATGCATCATCTGGTTTATCCTTCTTTGGGAGTCATTCGGCTCGACTTGCATATATTGCATTAATTTCATGATTGGAACTCCTAAGGAAGTGGGAAAAACTGTTTATGTGTCGTAGACCAGCTGATATGGTGACATACTGATTGACCTTTTGGTGGTCATTCTGTTGGCCCATAATGCGAAAACCAACTTGTTATGCCACGACTTTTTGTTTTTTTGCAAAGTTTTCTTGATAATGTTTACCAGGGTTTTATTTGATGATTTCGCCAGCCTATTTCCCTAAGGGAAATAATCCGTGGAATGTCCCAAACCAATATGATACTGGTTGCAGAAATCTATGAGTTTCTTCGATCGAAAAGTAGTTGCGTTGTCAGTTATAATTTTTCTAGGACATCCAAAACGGGACAAGATATTATTTTCAAGAAATTTAATAATGACAGAATCAGTAGCTTGCCTGCTTGGTACTACTTCGATCCATTTTGTAAAATAATCCGTGGCAGTAAGAATCCATTTGTACTAGCCCAAAGAGGGAGGATGTATTTCTCCGATGAAATCTAATCCCCGTTGCTGGAAAGGGGCTTCAATAGAGATTGGTTTCAAGGGCAGAGGAAGAAGTTTCCTTTTTCCCTTGAACAACTGAAATTTATGACACGAAGTCACTTTATGATGCACATCGACGAATAATGTTGGCCAATAGAATCCATCTCTAAGGATTTTATTAGCTGTGGTCTTCCAGCTCAGATGACCACCACAGTCTCCTGCATGAAAATCCTACAATACTTTGTCAGCTTCATCCTTCAATAGACAATTTAACAAAATACCTCTAGGATCTTTCCAATACACATTGCCTTCTAGATTGCAAAATTTTAATGATTTCAATTTCAAAAACCTAGCTTTAGTTTTGGTCAGAATAGGGGGAGCTTGTAAATTATGCAAAACAAATATCAGGTCTGCGTACCATGGAGAGTTGAGAAATACCTCTCTCACGCTTGGAGTCGCCTGCTCACCCTGTTCATCTACNTAGACCTTGACCTTCAATCAGTTTAGTAGGCTTAATCTCTATGTCATACTATAGAATGATAGCAATCCATTTTCCTCTTCGACATCCGGATTGTCTTGGGTTAAAATGTCTTTTACTACCGCATTCAGAACATATGCAATGGTGTGGGAATGGAGAATGTATACTCTAAAATCTTTTATGGCTTTCACCAAGGCAAAAGCTTGTTTCTCCATTATTTCATAATTCAAAGTAGCATCTCTTAAAGCTTTACTGAAAAAGGCTATGGGTTGTTCATACCCTTCGCTATTTTTCTGTAGTAATACTTATGCAATGGTATGTTCAGAGGCGAAAGAAAAAAGATAAAAATCTTTGGTGAAGTCGGGACTAATCAAGACTGGAGCCTGCGTGAGTGCGTGTTTGACTTGTTCAAAAGAGTGTTTGGATTTCATGTCCCATTTTATTTTTGTGTCCTTTTTTAACATGTTTGTGATGTTCCTGAGAAGCTCGGCCAGGTTGGGTATGAATCTTCGTAGAAAGTTTATTTTTCCGATAAAAGACTGTAACTCTTTGATATTTATTGGGTGTTCTAATTTCTGAATGGCCTCGATTATGCTGGGGTCTATCTCAATTATGTCCTTAGTGATTATGTTCCCTAGTAGTTTACCTTCCTCTAATCCATAAAGGCTCTTCTTAGGATTCAAAGAAATCCCAAATTTACTTCATTTCTCAAAAACTCGTCTGAGATGTTGTAAGTGCTCGTCATCTGATTGGGAAAACACAATAACGTTGTCCAGATAGATGACAATAAATTTGTCGATTTCTTCCACAAAAGCAATGTCCATCGCTCTCTGGAAAGTGGCCCCAATGTTCATCAACACGAAAGGCATTTTCACATGCATGAAAGTATGCCATGGTGTTGTGAAAGTTGTTTTCTCTTGGTCATCTGGGTGAATGAGGACCTGATTATAACCTCATGAGAACCCATCCAGTCAAGAGATTCGACTGGATCCGACTACCCTTTGTAATATGTGGTCCATTTTTGGTAGTGGGTAGTTGTCCTTTAGAGAGACCTTATTTAGATTTCGGAAATCGATGCAAAGCCTGATTTCTCCAGATTTCTTTCGGGTTGGGACCAAATTTGAAACCCATTTGGAAAATCGTAATAGAACTATGATTTTAGCATCGTACATTTTTTTTTATTTCTTTTTCTATCAGGGGAAGTAGCTTGGGATTGATTCTCCTAAGTTTATGTCTGAAAGGTTTTTGATCTTCTTTTATTGGAATCCTATGTTGTATGATTCTAGTGTCATAAACTTTCAAGTCCTCGTAACCCCAGGAAAATACATCCGAATATTCTTTGAAAAGCTCCATGTATTTGAGTTTCTGCTTAGGGGGTAATGGTTTGAAAAGTTTTACCATCTTGGGTTTCTCTTTTGTCCCTATATTACAATCTTCTACTTCCTGACCACTGGCTTCGATTTTTGGTTTTTTAGCTACATCATTAAAATCAAATAGGTCTTCTAAAGGAACTAAACCCCTAGGTAAAACATTACTTTTTAAATGCAAAACATCAGCTTCTATCCCATCCTCACCTAACTCTCCTGAATCTATCTTATTTACACTATCATTTCCAAAATCGGGTCTTTTTACATTTTCATCCTCATTTTTTAAGTCTATGTTTGTACACTCAAAATCATTTTTACATTGTAGAAAATATTCAATTTGATCATTATTACCAATTACCTGCCAGTATCTGATGTTGTCTGGAATAGTTGGTTTGAACTTCACCTCCACTGTGTATGGGCGAGTGGAACAAAAAGGTATCTTGCATGTGGTTGCTGATGTAGCTAACCCATCTGCTAAAATATTCTGTCCCCTAGGCATCACCTGCAAATCAACTTCAGTGAAACATTTAAGGGCATCCAAAACAAAATTCCTATAAGCTCTAAGGCATGGATGTTTTGCTGCATACTCACCTTTAATTTGTTTGATAATTAAGTCAGAGTCTCCCCTTACCATGATTTGCTTGGCACCAACCTTCTTCAATAGTTTTAGACTGAGCATTAAAGCTTTGTACTCAACTATGTTGTTAGTGCATTGAAAATTCAATTTGTAAGAATGGTTTTCCTAATACCTGGATCTGTGATTGTGCAACCAAACTCCTGCTCCAGCTCCTTCTTTGCTTACGGCTCCATCAAAGTCCATGCTCCAAAAATCTGCTGACAATTATTCGGTTATCACATTTTTCTTTCTTTCTGCCTCGGTGATTTATTGGCCTTCATTTGGACCAGATGTATCTTCTTCCAGCTCAGTGATTTGTTCTCCCGTATCTCCATAGTTATATAGGATAAAGGAATCCAAGTCAAAATGTGCAGAGTATAAAGGATAGTTATGTGGCTTTTCTTCGCTGCTAACCATGTATTTCATCAATGTTTCTCTATATAGTCTTCTCTGTTGCCCAAAAATTGGGACAGTGGCATACGACATATCCAACTGCAAAGTACCTTTCAACTTGGCCCCCCAAGACCGGGACATCAACATACCATATTTCGGGGGAATATCCGCGACCACCACATCCATGACCATGCTTTTTGCGGGAATCTAAACCAGGGTGATACACAAATCCTTGATCAAACCGATGCATCTAACTTTGCTGGAGTCAAAAGAGTGTAAGTCCTTGTAAGGTCTGGTAACCTCAAGTCCCAGTTTTTCCATCACTGCTTTAGGCATCAGATTATGGGAAGCACCTGAATCTAACATAGCATTATGCAGAATCAAGTCATGTATATTAAGGCTGATGTAAAAAGGAGTGACAACACCATTGTCTGTCTAACCATCCACTTCAGGTCTGAACGGGAGTTCAGATTGATCATCGATAAGGTTTACAGTATCGGAATGATTCAACGATCCAATAGTTAAGGCCTCCATGCCTATTTTAGGTTCAATGCTCAGTGCTTTGATCACCTACGATCAATAATAATCCTTACTCATCAACTTGGAAAGAGAAATGGGAAATTTCACTTTGCCTAATTCCCCTTCGAGGCTGAAAGGTATAGGTGCTCTGCTTTGGCTTAGCAATTCTAATTTGTCCACCATAGTCTTCTTAGCATAAATCTTTGGTGGGTTGGTTGATGAAACATCCATCTGCAATGATACTTTCAAAATGGTAAGGTTTCTTTTTGTTGGATCTTCAGCATTACCTTTTTTTAGGGATCCTCTCAATAGAAGGCTCGGGGGCTTTCTTGGTTTCGACTATCTTCTTTGTTTCGGTTACCTTTTTTGGGGAACTTCCGTCTGTCTTTTTACTTTGCAGATTGTACTGTCGGTGTACCTCCATAATGGTGTTTTCAAATGCCTTTTGTTCGGTATCTTCAGTTTCTTTGCTCACCTTTGTTTGAGAAAGAAGAAAAAGTTCTTGTTCCTCCTGGGTGAGGAAAATTGCTTCGTTATCGTGAATGCCCATGAGGTTTATGTGTGTATCCTTCGGTTCTTCAATTACCTCATCTCCTTCATCGGCATAATTTTCTTGTAGGGGCAGTCTGATCTGTTGATCAGGACCTCTTTGTTCCCTTTGATCCCTAGGATCTCTTTGCCTGATTTGAGGAGGGTTTCTTCTGAAGTTAAGATTTTGAATTTGAGGAGCTGGTGGGTTTTCCCTAGGAGGGTTTCTTTCGGATATAGTAAGTCTCTCCATTATTCTTTCCATTTCTCTGGCTAAGGAATCCAATTTGGAATCGTAAGTTGATGTGGAAGGTTCCTCTTTAATTGTGACTCTCCTCTCTGTTCTCTGTCATGGCCTTTTTGCCAACAGGTTGGCCTCCACACTTATTGCACTTTTCTGCATGTCCTCCAGGGTGGTGGAGTTTCTTTCCCTTAATTGATACGACATATCTCCATCAAAACCATCAGGTAATTTTATCAATGCCAAACCTTGTGGAGGTTTAATATCAGCTGGAATTGCATTGTACAGATTGTTGAAACGGGTGCAATAATCTTGTACTGTCTCACCTTGATTTCTTCTGATGTTTTCGTATTCTGACAAGATCTGGAGAGGGTTTTTCTTTACCTCCCATCTGTCTAGAAAATTTCTTTGAAATGTTGTAAGATCAAGCATTAAAGTAGTGCGTAAGCCTTTGTATCATTTCTTAACATCACCTGTCAAACTCTGCGCAAACAATCTCATTTGAACGTCAGCTTCACCTACTTCTTATAGGTCAAAATAGTCATTCATTTTATCCACATGTTGTTGTGCGTTCAAGGGCCCTGTGCCATTGAACTGAGGAAGTCTCGTTTGATAATCCTGGGGCATAGCATGTAAAGGTGTGGCCAACACCAAGGGGGCATATCTAGCTTCCATGATAGGTGGAGGAGGCGGGACAACAACCTGAATGATAAGACGGGTGGTGACAGAAGACGAGGACGAGGAGAGGCTAGCTGGAACAGAGTGAGTGGTTTGAGGTTTAGCAGTGGGAGATAGAACTTCAGGGGTCCGGGGTTGCAAGACGGTTGGGTCAAGAATGGTTTCAGCCACAAAGCTTTCATATTTCATTCTAAATAGGCTTTATTCGAAAAGGACATCAAAGTCAAGATTCTGAAGGGCAATAAGCTCCTCTGGAAGAGAAGGGGACCTCTGAAGAGGACTATGACTTACTGAACCTTCTGCAATGGTCTTTTTCCTGAGCAACTGTTCTGGATTATCAGTTGCTATTGCAGGTTCTGGGTCTGGGTGAGATCGAGTATAAGCTCTTTTGGGAGCCAGATTTCTTTTTGATTTTTTATATATATACTTTTTAGTTTTATGAGTCCGAAAATAATATGTGCAAGATTTTAACAACCTGTAAACATTATTTCTTTCTCAGATTCACAATTTTTTTTGAAACAAAATTTTCTTCCATGGAAAAGAAAACGTGAGGTTAAAATTTGTTCAGTTCTTCCCCAGTATGGTTGCCACTATGTTAATGCTCTGTAAATTTCCTAGAGGTTGTCAGAGAAGAAGAAATCTATGGGAGGTAACTTTATCCAACCACTTCGAAGCTGGAATCTAGCCCTACCATCTTTAGAGAGGGATCTCTCTGTATGATTTAGATATGTTTCAAGTTTAAAATATTAGGCTAGGTGAATAAAATAGGTTTATTTTGTTTGTTGTCATTTTCCTTGGATTGGCCGAGGGAGGTTTACACATCCATTGGGCTATGGGGTCTGTATCATGAAATAAAATCTAAACCAGAAAACAAAGAAACCTTTCATAGGGCGAGATAATGAAATCGTTGGATTCTTTTAGCAGTATAAATGAGGAATAATAGAAAAAGTGAGAATGTCAATTACAACAAAGAAGCAGTTAAGAATTTATTTATCGTAAAATCAAAAGATGAAACACTAAAATCTTTGAAAGTCAGAAACAGGGTATACAAAGATAAATCCTGCAACGTTCGTTACTTTCAAAGATTAGATTTAGAAAATAGTGCAATAACTAAGCGAGAATAACATTTAACTTAGAAAGGAAAACATCGCCAATGAGTACATGCAAGAATCCTGTGGAAATGCCTCTTTGTATTAATGGAAGATCTGTTGAAAAATATTACAGTCTGGTAACTCGCAGGGCGTAAAGATAAACCCTCAATACTTTGAAAAGTGAAGTATTTATAACCAAAATTACAAATGATCCTAACATTAAAGATCAGGATGTGGTAAATCTATTTTTAGCTTAACTAACTTAACAAACTACAAAAATCTAGGAAATTGTTTGATGATGTGTCAAAGTTTCATGTTGTTTTTCGGGTGAACCGTTGGTGAGGCCTCTCCATGACCTCGTCTGACTGGATAGCTGACTGGGCTAGGACAGATCATCGACTACTTGATCAGATTGCAAAGCTCTTCCCATCGAAGATGACTGGGAACACTGACTTTGAGTAACCTTCAGTAGACTTCATCCATCTCTGTGTACTTGGAAAAAGTTGGCTTGATGATGAAGATGTACCAGATCTCATGTTGTATGCTGATGTCCAACTGTAGAGCATCTAGGAATGCCTTGCCAGTGATACTGCCTTGAATTCCTGAAAATTTTGAACTATCCTTAGCCACAACAGCTAGTCTCTTTTTATAGTCGGGGAGCGTCATCAATTTGTCATTTATCACCTTCAAACCAGGAAGACCCTTCTTCTGTAGAGCCTCGATCTTGCTAAAAAACCTTTGTAACCCTAGGTCCATAGCCTGAAACTTTTCTTCTAGCTGTAGCATCAGTCCTCTCTTGGTCAGGACCCTCTTGACCTCAAGGATGGTCTCTGTTCTATCCTCAATTCTCAGATCTTCCAACTCCTCTCTGGTTTTAGAATTTAGGAATTTGATGATTTCATTGGCTTCGATGGGCATCTCTCCCAATTCTGCTCTAATCTTCTCGATGGCTTGCTTACCTCTTTGCACCAATTCATTTTGCTCAAACATAATTTGTACCATTGGCCATATTTCGTTCATAGACTTGGTGATGTCTGTCGAGACACTTTCTTTTACTTTGGCCAGTGTTTTGCCTGCCACTGTTTGCTTCTGAAGCTGTTGTAACTCTTGTTTGAGCTGGTCTGACACTTGTTTTTCCTTGAAGTAGCTGGTTTGGTAAGAATCTTTGAGTTCCTGGTGGTTCTCAATCTCCTTTTTGAGTCTGCTAATCCCTGTTTCCTACAGATTCATCTCTTCCATAGATTTAGCCAATTCAACAGTCTTTCCAGAGACGTTGGTGGATTTGCCAATGGAATTTCTGCTAGTGACGTTGTGCTCACTCTTGAGAGTGGAACTACACTCAATGGAATGACTTCCATGGGTTTTGACTACTCTTTCTCTTTCATTAGTTTCTCCAGTTCAGCTTCCATTTCCTTCAATTGTGCATTATGTTCCATGATCAACTTAAGCATCTAATCTTTTTCTCCTTATGTCTCCGTTATTTCCTTTGCCTGAGAGTCTATTGCTGGTGGCAGCTTCAATTGTTTCCTCATAGACACTATGTCGGCATTTTTCTTATTGATCATATCCTCGACTGCTTTCACATTCGAGGGATCATATCCGATCTTGAGGACTAGTTCTTCCAATGTCTTAATCTTGATATCTTTAGCAAAGGATGATATTTTCTCCAACTTCAACTGCGTCTGGACATTATTCAGAGACACTTGTAATTTCGAGGCAGTAGTGGAAGCATGTGCCAATGTGGAGAAAACCATTTCTCCAATTTGCCTGTGCAGATCCATTTGATCAACTGGATGCACATCCTTAGTCTGGAATTCAAAGGTTTCCCTTTTGTAATCGGTGTTCACCTTTGGGTCTGGCACCTGTTCTTGGAGAAATTCCATGTGCATTATGCCCTTCTCAGTATCGAATGTCGATAGAAGTCTGTGTTGTGCAGTCAATGTTTGCTTCCATAACTGAGCATGTGTGTTGTTGGTCGGCGTCTGATTCTTTTTCTTGATCAAATCGTATTTCTCGATACTCAGCTTTGGTCCTGTTTTGTCTGGCTGGTTAACTGGTGGAGTGTCTGTAGGCTTCTTAGGAAATACTGAGGTTATGATTTGCTTGCTTCTTGTACTAATGAGTGACCAATCCACCTCTGTTATTGTGGTGGATGGAATTGCCTTTTCTCCAGCCATGTCAGGAGCCTGAGTGATTTTTGGCCTCTTTGTGTGCAATCAGAACTCCTCAGATGATACTTTAGTGATTGAAGGTGAAGTGTCCTTCCTGGGCCTTTTCTCCTTTGGAGCCTATGGTGTAATTGTTTATGAAACAATGACTGAAGGGTCTTGTTGTTCTGACTCAACCAATGTGTTTGGATCCCATTCTGTCTGGTTTACAAAGTTCTCTACCTCTGGCCTAGATATGTGAACATACAGAATATTTTTGTTTTTGATTCTCATCTCGAAAATTATCCCACACGGATCATAGTTCCACGTGAAACTAACAAAGAACTTCATTTATTTTATCAGCCTATCTTCTTTCTCCCCAGTGCCTCGACTGTTGCAGATGAAAGATCCAATCTGCCCTTTGATTCTGAGTTGTTACTTCTTCTTCAAAGACACAAAATGTATGTCGTTTGAGTTTATCATCTGCCTTATGTATTCCAGGGTGAAAATTCCAATAGGTAAGTACTTGGGTAGCTTATATGGGGCTAAATCACACCCATAGACTCTGATCTCAGTATGATTTTGGTATAGGTACCAATCACCAGTCTTTGTAAGGTTCGAGAGATGTAAAATCCTCTAAATCTCGTCATTAATTCTGGGTTTGGGTCTACCGCTAAGCATACTCACCACTGGGTGGTAGAACTGCTCGATGAAGTACTTGAAGTTGATATCTATGGATTTATGTCTGAGTAGGGAGGTCCATGCTGTTACTGCCTATGGTTTACCATCCTTGTCCATCTTCCGCATAGAAAAAGAAAATTTGTCTTCTTGGAAGAAAACGAATAGGTATGCCAGAATTGCAGAATACCTGAACATACCTTATGTGGTGAAATTTATGAATTGTTCATGAATGTTTCCTGCCAGGAATGTGTTGTAGTCAAACTGTGTAGTGGGTTTCTCATCGGTGGAGAAAATAGACAGAAATCCCAAAATGGGTTCATCTACCCATTGATCTGAAAAATAACCAAGCAAGGCGCATAGTGACGTGATGACCTGGTTTCCTTTTATTGAGAACACGAAGGAAGGATAAGGGGGGTTTTTGGTGGTGAGTTGAGTGGATTGTGGAAGAAAAAGCTCAAAAATCTGAGCTCTTTGAGGAAAAGACAGCTTCTGTTAGAGCTCTGTAATGATCTCAAGGTTAAAAGGTGAAGCAGAGTTGGCTCGGGATATCTACATCATTTGGTCGATGGTTTCTGGTGTGATGAGGAAAATAATTTTCCCAGACAAGGACACAATGGCTCTTTGTTCAGGGATATAATGGGCTTGGCACTTGAGGGCAAATTCTGAGAAGTTGTGAATCTGGGGGAAAAGATATAAAGGTAGGTTGGACTCCCAGACCCCAATTTCATCACTCTAGTCCAGGAAAACTTATTTCATCCATGATTGTAGGTATGCGAAGTCAAAATTGCATCTTGTGTCTGCAATTAAGTAGTCTTTGTCGGCTAGAGGAATCCTGTCAAGGTTGACAGGAGGCGGGAGAAAAGGATTCGCTTCACCTTCTGCTCTGTTTGACTTTGGCGCCATTACTGTAACAATGCCTGCAAATAAAACAAAAGTTAGTGGGGGAAACTGTAGATGTGGGTGGCTAACTGTAACGGAGAGGAAAACGGGGAAAATTCTCTGGTGCGATGACTGGGTAAATGGTGAGGGAGTGAAGGGTGAGAGTAGTTTTGAGTAAACGGGTATCCGTTGGGCGCGGGAGATAGGTCAACTTGTTAACGGATAAGTTAGCCAGTAATAAATGGACAACGGGTCATTTAGAGCGTGAGATGGCAAGTGACAATGACTAAAGCATACGGTTGAGTGACGTGGCGAGTATTGATTGGGGGAAAATACCATGGTGAAGGGACTTGCCATGGGTGAACGAGGGAGAAAGACTGACAAAGTTATGGGAGGTGAATTTTACGGAAAAGGTGGATAATTGCGTCATGAGGTGACGAGGTATGTCAGACAATAAAAGGCGATGGGATTTGGGACCAATGGATTCATGCCACGTATAGATAGGGGGCTTACCAGAGGAAAATTCCATTCCGGACCACCCCCCCCATCGTTAAAGGTAGATCGGTCGGGGGGGTCTGAAAAAAATCACGAGCCATAGATTTGCGTGCTTTCCTCTCGACCACAGATCTGTGCACGATCCTTAAAACACATTCCGAAAACCCCCCCCCCCTTCCATTAAAGGTAGAACGGATGGGGGGGTCCGTAATCCAATATAGACCGTAGATCTAAGCACTAAAGCTTGAGTCATCCAGATGTGCGCATATATTATCTCTGATTCTTGACCCCCGCACGAAAGCATATGCGCCCAAAGAACTTAGGATAAGTGCATATCATGGGTTTTCCCAAGCTTTCCCATGTTTCTATCACCAAGGGGTTAGACAACCAACCTTTTAAACATCCAAGACATGGTTCAACATTGATCATCGGGTTGGTTTTATTGAAATAAAGAAAACTACCCTATGTTCTAACTTAATAACCTATGACAATTAGCCCAGATTAAACTGTTGGACTAAGAAATTACTCTACTCTGGGGCTATCTGACCAAGATTAGGCAGTCTAGTCAAATTTATTCACTAACTAACCTAGATCACTTGGCTAAGATTAAACAGTTTAGCCAAGCCTTTTCACTACTCCTATCAACATCAATTTAAAAGAACTTTGCCATGCTTGAAAGGTATGGTCCAAGTTATTGTTATTGCATGGGGCTCTATTGAATTTCTTTTATGCCCTCTTTTATTCTTTTCTTTCTTTTTTCTTTTTTCTTTTCTTTTTCATTTTCTTTTTCTTTTTCTTCTCTTTTTTCTTTCTTTTCTTTTCTTCAAATTATTTGCAAAATGAAAAATCATTTGACAAGCAAAAACACTAAAGAGATAACATTTCAGTCACCAGTTGATCCTATAAATTATAGGGTTATAACACCCCAATCAGACTTATGATCAAGGAGTTATGCCATCTGGAAGTAAAACGGTGCCAAAATTTTACCCAAACTGTTTTAGCTTAACATTATCATACAAGATCTATTTTACGAACATAATAGCTCATTGGAAATATCTCCTGGAGCTCTTTTATTTAAGTTACACATACTATATGTGGTGCCTACAACACTTACTATCTCAAAAATTAGAACTCCTGAAAACATTGTTTAGGTCCTCAAAATTGCCCCACAGGTTCATGACATTCAAACCCTGAAAAAAATTCATAGAAAAATAACAGTTTTACTATTATAACAACTTTTTAATATGCATTGTTGATCTCAAAATCAAGTGAAATCTTAGTTTTTGATCTGAACTCTATCGATGATCGGTGATCTATGTTTCCCTTTGGACGCACACACCACTTTTCCAAAACTGTTGACTTGACCATCGACCCTTTCCTTTGGAAATTTATTTGCAATGCATTGCTAAATCAATCGACCCGACCACTGACCATTGGCAATTGGTGCTTTTCATTAGAAGATGAAACACTTTATCAATTCGGTCAATCCGATCATTAGCCATCAACCATTTCTTCGTTGACGTAGCAACTATGTTGACATGGCATGACACGTAGACTCTAACATGACACTCTAGATGATGTTGCATGACACATGGATGGTGACATGGAATGACACATCATCACCCTCTTTCCTTTATCGATGATCAACAACTTCTCTTGGATGAACTGACACCTTGTCAAATTGGTCGACCCGATCATTGGCCACCGGGAATTGGTGATTCCTCTTGGCGAGTGAACACATTGCTAAAACAGTCAACCTGACCATCGATCGTTGATGATTTCTGTTGGCGAACAAAAAAATTCGCCAAATTTGTCAACCCGACCATCGACTATTGACGAATTCTCTTGGCCAACTCCAACACTTCAAAATTTTCGACCAAATCCAAAATGAATTTGGACCGTCGATCTACCATTCAAGCTGATCTTTACCGTTGATTTTCTCCAACTTCCAAATGAATGAAAACAAATCTAGATCGTCGATCTATCTCAATTTCCCAACTGCCAAAAATGAATCTTGACTAGCGATCTTCTATAACTTTCCAAACTCCAAAAACCTTATAAGTTTTTAAATATATTAAAATGAATATGGGTCGTTGATCTCGGAATCAAACATGATCTCGGTCGTCAATTCACCAAACTTTGCCCAATTCTACAATAACCATTAGAACAAGAATTTCGACCTTCCAAGTCAAATTTAACTCTACAACTCTACATATTGATGCCCCATATTACTTCTGAGAGGATTCTAAGGCATTTTCACTTGATTTTGCTCATGAATTTGGGGATTTTACTCTAATTTTCTTCATTTTCCCCCAAATTCATCACAGATTGAAATTTGTGATAGAAAATTGCCCAAATTAGCATTGGTTCTTGGCCCATACAGGTCCAGTGTTTGAACCATAAGCTCTAATACTATAATTTCACAACCCCCAACTGAATTGCGGATCATTACTATGAAGAAAACACACAAAAAACATAATTTGTTTTGCTAACTGATCTTATAGCTTACCCACTATATGAAAACATATATTTTTAAACATTTGTTGATACCATGAACTAGATGCATCTACAACATTCTAAAATAAACACAGAATACAACTAATAACTCAAATACAACAACATATAAATCCCCTTTAAACACAGAGTGAATTCACAACCATTAAGTTGATAAATACAACACATAAACATATACAACACTTGTCTTTTAATTCAATTGTGCAACCAACTGCTTGGGACGAACATTCCACCCAACCATATACTTGTTGTTCCAAATCTCAACAACAATTCACTCCCAATCTGGGTCTAGAAATCCACGAAAGAGGGTGGTCTCTCACTGTCCACTCACAACTCATAAATCCCACAACCCACTAGTATTCTCCAACAACTATCCCAATTTTCCACCAAATCTCTTCCTCTCGACCCACCCAACAAAAGTTATGTAACCCTTCACCGA
This sequence comes from Picea sitchensis, assembly GCA_010110895.2. Lineage (NCBI taxonomy): Eukaryota > Viridiplantae > Streptophyta > Pinopsida > Pinales > Pinaceae > Picea > Picea sitchensis. The sequence goes on along the minus strand of SNQJ01S0018990.1, from coordinate 26,778 downwards.
TCTTATTCTCTCGGGCATCTCATTCATTTATCAAGGTCACTCTCACACATGTAACCAAGAATCTCTCTGTTGGGAAACTCAAGGGAGTTCACTACTAGGAAAACTTCTAGGAAAAACAACATCAACACTTGTTGTTACAGCGCAAGTCACATAGGAGTTCACTCTTTAGGCCTGATAATCTAGATATTCATTATTTAGCTCTAAAATGCTCCAAAAATGCTCCATCATGTTGTATAATTCTCCCTCCATGGATTCTCCAACTCCAAAATCTCTTCTCCCCTATTATCCCCTTGTTGTTCATTCCAAAACATGAATGTCTAAAATTGTTGTAGCTTCCCATACAAATTTCCTCTCATTTGGATTGTTTTCTTGACTCACACACTTCCCCAAGATGACTGTACTCAACCCCCATGCTCCCAATAACTATAGGATGTTCCTTCTCATACCCACCCTCTTACAAGTATTCAATGATTGTCTTTGTGGACACTTAATAAAAAACTAGAAGGTTCATATACCAATAGTGATTTTAGGAAGTGGGTTGAATTAATAGACATGGGTAATTCCCCCTTGGACCCCTCTTAGACATTCTCTTAGACCCTCCCTTCTCTTTTGGATTAATTCAACCCTGATCTCTGTCCATGTTCCCCAACAAATGACATCACATTTTATTATTAAAATTCATAAATAAAATTCACATATTCATCACTTAGTTGTAGCCACATATTATAGCTACATTAACCATTAATTAAAATGGGGATTATAGTGGGGATGTTACAAGGTGATCAACCTTAGTCTAGAAGATCAAAAGTGTCTCTTTGTTTTAACTAGCATAAAGAATAAAATTAGCATTGATAAAATAAGAACAAACTACCATGAGCTCCATAGTGAAACAGGGCATTGGACAATTCCTAAAACATCATGGGACAAAATAATTTGTCATCTTGTGCAACTAAGCGAGTTGAAGATGAAAAGCACTTTCTCTTAGAATGCCATCCATACACACCATTATATCACAATTTCAAAATATGTGTTACAATATTGACCTTCCTAACATTTTAATTCATCAAAAATATGGTGATTTAGGAATGCTTCTCTTAAATATTTTTGAGTACACAAATAAAATTCTAAATCAAACCAAGTAATTCCTTATCATTCTGAAGGTTTGATAGACCAAACTTGTTCTCAATAAACATCAATCATCATCATCAATAATTATTTATGGCCAATATAAAGACTCAATTAGATTAAAATATGATATATTTATGGCTAAAATGAAGACACACACACACACACACACACACACACACATAAGTTTAGATTGGAAAATAGAGAGGTCAAATAAGAAAAGGGAACTCATATTAATATTAATAATAGTATATGGGAAAATTGTAAATGAAAGGTGATTAAATGAAGTAATGATATCTTCTTAGGCAAGAGGTTAAACTGCAACCAAGGGTAGTATTTGGTTTCATGTATGGGACTAAGGTTGAATGTTATTAGAAAGCACACGACCCCACTAGAGGTAGCCTTAACAATGACCACAAGGGATACTACCTTTCTTGTGGATATTATCTAGGATAAACCACCTTTTGGTCCTCGATTGTGACCTAAAATTGATTTTGATTGACTAAGAGTTGTCTTCCTTAGACATAAGGAAATTGGTTAACATCACAAGACCCAGAAACATCTAGCACGAGTGAAATTATGCCCCCTTCTGGACCACCAATAGGTCATTTTAGGT